>PVLD010003408.1:0-143449 GCA_004027595.1 Dinomys branickii
AGAAAATATGCCTCAAATTCATCTGGAACCAGAATAGACCCAGAATAGCAAAAGCAATCCTGGGCAATAAAGACACGTCAGGTGGAATCACAATCCCTGACCCGAAATTATACTACAAAGCTACTGTAATAAAATCAACCTGGTACTGGCTAAAAAACAGACCTGAGGATCAATGGAACAGACTGGAACATGCAACCATAACGAAAAACCCACTCAGCTACCTAATATTTGACAAAGGGGTCAACCAAACTCACTGGAAAAAAGAAGGCCTGTTTAATAAATGGTGCTGGAAAAACTGGCTTACCTCTTGCTGAAAACTGAAAATAGACCCCAGTCTATCACCATGCACCAAACTCAGGTCAAAATGGATCACAGACCTCAACATTAAAACAGAAACTCTAAATCTATTGGAAGAGAAAGTAGGTAAAAATCTTGAAGAGATAGGAGTAGACAGAGAGTTCATGAACAAAAATGAAACTGCAAGGGAAACACTTCAAACAATCAATAATTGGGACCTCATTCTACTGAAAAGTTTTTGTACAGCTAAAGAAATCACCAGCAAAGTAAAAAGAAAACCCACAAATTGGGAAAAAATCCTAGCTGGCTGTCCCTCAGACAAAGGTCTTCTATCTAGAACATACAAAGAATTAAAAAACATGTACCTGTCCAAAGTCAAAGACCCAATCCTGAAATGGGCAGCTGAGATGAATACACACTTCTCAGATAAATAAATACAAATGTCAAATAAATATATGAGAAAATGTTCCACATCCTTAGTCATTCGAGAAATGCAAATAAAAACAACATCGAGATTTCATCTCACCCCAGTAAGACTGGCCAGTATGAAAAAATCATCCAATAACAAATGCTGGCGAGGCTGTGGAGAAATAGGGACTCTTTTACACTGCTGGTGGGAGTGCAGACTGGTGCAACCACTGTGGAGAGCCGTTTGGAGATTTCTCAGCAAGCTAGGTCTAGAGATTCCATTCAAACCAGCTGTTCCCCTTCTGGGTATTTTCCCAGATGATCTGAAAACATCATATCACTCTGATATATGTGCACCCATGTTTATAGCAGCGCAATTTGTAATAGCTAAAATGTGGAAGCAACCCAAGTGTCCATCCACAGAAGACTGTATTCAAAAACTGTGGCATTTTTATATAATGGAATATTATTCAGCTATAAAGAAAGACAGTTTTGGGGACTTTGTAGGCAAGTGGTCAAAACTGGAGTCCATACTCATAAGTGAAATAAATCAGCAGTACATGAGCAGGCAATGTATTGTGCCACTGGTGTAAGAACCTGAGGGTGGGAATATAAACTAAGAGACATGAAGGAAAATCTGTTCAAAAGCAAAGAACAGATGAGATGAGGGAAAGGAGAAAAGAAAGAGGCAAAAATGTATGTATGTATATATTTATATACATATGTGCAGGAGGGCTAACATGGTTCTACTATTGTATTATATCACTTAATGCTAAGGAATAGTTGATGACAGGTTATTCAATCAATCTTGTATGTCTGTATGTGTTATCCTGAGCACACACTTTGAAGATATCAATATGCAAAGCAGCAACTACTGTTCGTTTTCTGATGCTTTGTCTATAATTCAATTCTGATCTTACTGTTATTGTACTACTTTGCGCCTCTTTGTTAATGCTTTCCGGTTTCTTTTTGTTTTGTTTTGTTTTTTCTGTTGTTGAGATGATTAATTGTTTGACCAATTTCGCATGTCTGTATCTGTGTTCATGAATATACATTTCGAAGATATCAATAGGTAAAGCAACAACCATTGTTGAGTCCATGTCACATTGTCTGTAAATCAGTTTTGATTGTACTATTTCTTATGCTACTTTGTGTCTGTTTGTTAATATGTTTCTGTGCTTTTACTTTAAAAAACAACAACAACAACAAAAAACAGAATTTGGAAACAGCACGATGACCTGAGTGGGCATTTCCAAGACAGCGCTGTGCATGTAACTTCAGACAATGGAAGTAAAATCAGGACCAGTGTTATGGTAGCAAGGGCTGAGGACATTACACTGAGGAACTGGAAACCGAATCTGTAATGAAAGGAAATTGTAGTGGAAACAAACGTGTATTTGAGACAGATCACACTAGAGAAAAAACAAGTCTTGGGGATGGAAAACCAGAGGCAGAGCACTAGTGTGAGGGACACTGCAGAAAAGAGAGGAAAAGGCGGGGCATCCAGAGCAGGAGGGGAAAATAGGGAGGGATACAGGACATAATATATATACTTTTAAAAATCAAAATAATTATATTGACTCATTCGACAGCAAAGCAGAGAGATTCTTGGTGTGCATGACTATATACGTGCTGGGGCTATCAGGTGAAAGAGAACATGAAAACAAAACAACAGAGAGACTGCAGAAGATGTCTCACTATTACATTAGAAGAGCCCAGGAAGAAGTTGAATTGCTTAATGAAAAATCTCATAGAAAAGACAGTCATGTCTAATTTAGGAGTCAGTTGCGTAAGGTGGCTGAATTGAGGGTGAGTGAATTCACAGAGAAGTGCTGAGCAGAACTGAAAATATGGACCCTGCAAAGACAAGGTTAAAGGACAGTAAAGAAGAGATCTTGGGCTAGGGATATAGCTCAGTGGAATAAGCGCCTGCCTAGCAAGTGCAGGGTTCTGAGTTCGATCCCCAGTACCACCAAAAATAAAAGAAATTAAAAATTAAAAAATAAAAAAAAAGACATCTCAGAGGGAAGTTCAAAACCAGGAAGGTATGAGTACAGAGCCCAAAGGAAAGGAGGGAGTTTGGAGAAGAGCATGGTAAAACTGTCACAAAAGCAGCATCAAATATAAACTAGAACCTCTTTCCTTTGCACTTGAGTAATTTAGAGGTGTAATGGTTGATACACTGTGTCAATTTGGGAAGTTTGGAAGCTTAACTAAGTAACTCAGCAGTTCTACATCCTGAAGTGTAGGGGACACGCCCTTACTGCTCTAGGATGGTATTCATTGTGTCAACTTGAGGAATTTAGAAGTTTAAATAAGTGATTCAGCAGGGGTGGGGTCAAGTGTCCTCACTGTATAAATATTCTGAACCTCTGCAAGAGGAGGGCACAGAGACAGCATGAGTCCTACCCCCACCCGAGGGCAGGCAGTCTGCTCACAGTACAAGGGAGAAAAGGAGGCTTGATTCCCCACCCCTTCCTGTGCTCTTGTTTCTTTGCTGTCTTCTGCTGCCTTGAACTGTTGCCTGTCACCATGTCACCCTGCCTTGGAGCCAGCTGACAATGGACTGAGACCTCCACAAACTGTGAGCTAAATAAACCTCTCCCTCTTTAACTTTGGGTGTCAGTAATTTTGTCCTAGCAATGAGAGAAAAGTCATTGAGACAGTGGTCACTGGGAAATACTTTGAGTGGAAGCAGGGCACTTTCACTATAGTGCAATCATAAATATTAATACTGGAAAAAAACACGGACTCATTTTAGGAATAGGTGATATTTAACATTTATATTCTCCAGTCACTAGAGAGCAAATTTCACTCCATACCCTACACATCCCTACCTGTGCGGGGCTCCGAACAGGAGAGGTGGAGCAAGCCCACGGGACGGGAAGGGAAAGCCTGTGGATGCAAACGCTGACGAGAGAGGGACTAGGAAATGATGAAGAACCTGTGGTGAGAAAGGCAGCGGACTCGAGAGTGGGTGCACAGGGTTCTGCCTGCTGGTGGAGAACACAGCAGCACAGAGGAAACTGCTGTATGCATAGGTAGCTGCATGGACAGATTATCCGGAGTTTAGGTTGAACTTTCAAGTAAATCCTTGCCAGAAATCCTTATTTCACTAGTTTCCTTAAGTGTTTGAACAAAGAAGAAATAGCAAGATGAATCTGTCCTAACAGAGAAGGGCTACACAAGCAAACTGAAACTATAAATTCGGATTCAGCCTTAGAACAAACTAGCCCTGAGAGTTGGGTATAGTGGTGCACTCTATAAACCTAGTAATTTGGGAGGCTAAGACAGGAAGATTCTCAGCCCAGGCAACTTAGCAAGACTGTTTCTCAAAATAAAAATTTTAAAAAAGCTGGAGATACAGCTCAGTGCAAAAGCCCTAGTTCATAGTAAGTAATATAACAACCACTGTTAATCCCTATCAATTGATTTAAAACCCTTTATCATTCTTAATGTCCTTGTTTTGTTTTGTTTCTATTTTGTTATTGTTCTTTTTGTGTACTATTTTCTTTAAAATTAAAAAAATAAAAATACAATAATAAAATGTAATTGTGCTTTAAAAAAAGGCCTTAGTGCAATTCCCAGTACTGCCCACTGCAAAAAGAAAAACACCACAGAAAACAAACAAAAAAGATAAAAGTTGTGTAAGAAATATGAATACCCTACTATATATAAGGCAATGAAATAAGTAATTCTGCAGGCATAAAGTAATGATGCTCATTTATTGTTCTCAACAATCAAACTAATTTAATCTTACTCTTCCCAAGTCATAGATAAAGCAACTGAGTCTCAAAGAAAGGAAATGACTTTCCCAGTGTTTCACGATTAAGAAGCTCTTAAGCACATCACCAGATCGCCATCTGAGGCTCACTCAACTTCCTGTGCCCTCCCTCTCAATATGCAGCCTCACTTGTCAGTGAGCAGTGTGACTGCTGGATGTGCTGCACTTCTCCCCCCTCGAGGTAGCCGTACACACCCCAGCCAGAGCCGGCCTCTCTGCTGTTTACTGCCCAGTGAAGCAAGGAACAATGGAACCTGCTGGGTCTGGTGGCCTCAGTAAGTATCTGTTGACTTATAAAGGTTCACAGTGATGGAACTCTGTTGGCAGGTGAGGCCTGTGGTACAGGAGCAGACCAGTTCTTTGTGGAACTCTTCTTTGGTGGGTGAAGCCTGCGTGTGTGCTCCACCCTGCTCCTTTGGGACAGAGAAGGAGCTCAACCTGGGGAAGTGGCACCTGAGCTGCCTGTTTCTGTGGAACTATCTGTTGGTAGGTGAGGCCTGCAGGGCAGGAGAAGCCCAGTTCTTTATGGAATCCTTAGTTGGCAGGAGAGGCCTGCATGTATGCTACACCCTGCTCCTTTGGGACAGGGAAGGAGGGTGGGCCCTGGGAAGCTGTGCTGGAGCAGCCCATCTCTGTGGACCTCTCCATTGGTGAGGGAGACCTACTGCATAGGAGCAGCCCCAGGCTCTGTAGTCCTCTAGGTTGGGAGGTGAGGCCTGCTCTCCCCCAAGAAGCTACCTGAGGATCCTGGAACAGTGGCCCCTGTCTGGCCACCATCAGATCCATCACAGGCTGGCAGGCTTTCCATCCACAGCCTGGAGACCCTGGTAATGAATGCCAGCATAACCCCACCATCGCAGTTTTGGTCTCAGCTGTGCACCCCAGCAATTGCCTGGGGATCCCAGACCCAGTGGTCTACAGCCTGCTACCATCTTGGGATAAGTTTGATATCCAGGTAAACTAGGGTCCCTAGAGTGCTTCAGTGAGCTGCACTGGTAGCTTCTAGATCAGCACTTTTCATCTGACATTCAAAATTAAAAGACATAGGAGAAAAACGCAGTCTCACAACTCAACTCCACCCAGAAAAAGGGCAGAAGACACTAACATAGAAGAACTTGGATGCCACATACCTGAAATCTCTGAAATGATCACATCTGAAGTAAAGAAACAACTCCATCAGGCCATAGAAGAGGTCAGATCAGAAATAATCTCTCAGGCAAAAAATGAAATGATAATAATAATGAAAGAATTGCTCAGCACATCTAGGGAAGAAATAGATAAAAAAAATAGATCAACATAGGCAACAAATGGAAACGTTATATGAAAAATGTAGTAATGAACTAGAACGCATGAAACAGACTCAAAGAGATTTCCAGGAAAAGAAAACTTCCACTGAAAGCTTGCAAAGCCACTTGAATGAAGCTGAAGGTAGAATTTCAGACCTTAAAAACAGCATGGCAACTAGTGATTGTGAAAGGAAAGATCTCTTAAAATCAACAAGGAACCAGGAAAAATCAATCCAACAGCTGCAAGGTGAGGCAAAGAGAAATAATGTCTGAGTAATAGGAGTCAATGAAACAGCAGGTGGCAGCACAAGTGACATAAAAAGAGTATCTGGAGAAATAACAGCAGAAAATTTCCCAAGCATGGAAAAAGATTCTGATGTACAGGTAGATAAGGCATATAGAACTCCAGCCAGCCATAACCAAAATAAAAAATCACCCAGACATGTAATAATCAAGAACTCAGATATCCAGCAAAAGAAGAGAATATTAAAAGCTGCTACAGAAAAGAAACAGATCACCTATAAAAGAAAGCCCATCAGAATCACAGCAGACTTTTCAACACAAACCATGCAATTGAGAAGAGCTTGGAGCAAGGCATTACAGGTTCTCAGACAAAACAGCTTCCAGCCAAGATGGATGTATCCTGCCAAACTATCCTTTAAGTTTAATGGAGAAATAAAATATTTGCATGACAAAGAACAACTGAAGAATTTCATGAGTGCCAAACAAACCTTACAAAAAGGACTAAAAGATAGTCTAGATAGAGAAAAAAGAGAACAATCTCAAGAACAACAATACAAAGGAACCCTCAAGAAAAGCAAGCAATTAAACCGTAAAAATAGGAAACCAACAGCAAGTAAATACCATGACAAGGATAAGCCAGCATATATCAGTTATAACCATTAATGTAAATGGCCTCAATTCACCAGTCAAAAGAAACAGACTGGCAGAGTAGATTAAGAAACAAAATCCCACAATATGCTGTATACAGGAAACACATTTTACTCAAAAGGAAATCCATAAATTGAAAGTCAAAGGATGGAAAACAATTCTCCATGCAACAGGTTCCCAGAAAAAAGCAGGCATAGCAATTATGTTTGCAGAAATGTAAACTTCAAACTAAAAACAATCAAAAGAGATAAAGAAGGACACTAAATGCTAGTTAGGGGAAAACTGCAAGAGGAAGAGATAACAATCCTAAATATGTATGCACCAAATAATGGAGCACCAAACTATATAAGTCAGATCTTAAGAGACATGAAAAACCAAATAATCAATAACACTATTGTAACAGGGGACACAAACATCCCTTTGACTCAAAGAGACAGGTCAACTAGACAAAAAAATCAGCAAAAAAATAACAGACCTTAAACAAATCTTTGAACAAATGGACTTAGCAGATGTATACAGAGTGTTCCACCCCACAACATAAGAATGCACATTTTTCTCAGCTGCATATGGGACTTTCTGTAAAATAGACCATATTCTAGCCCATAGAACATACCTACCTAAATGCAAAGGGATTGACATTATCCCCAGCATATTATCTGACAACAGTGCAATGAAATTGGGAACTAATAACAAAAGGAACTCCAAAAACTCCATAAACTTGGAAATTAAATAACAGCCTCCAGAACAACCAAAGGGTCACAAAAGAAAATAAAGAAGAGATTTAAAAATACCTATAAACAAACGAAAATGCAAATACAACTTATCAGAATATGTTGGATGCAATGAAAGCAGTTGTCAGAGGGAAATTTATAGTGGTGAACTCACATATAAGGAAAACAGAGAGAGAACAAACAAATACCTTAAGGCTTCACCTCAAACCTTTAGAAAAAGCAGAACAAATCAAGCCCAAAGCCCAAAGAAGGGAGGAGATCATAAAGATCAGGGCAGAAATTAATGAAATTGAGATGAAGAAAACCCTACAAAAACTAAATGAATCAAAGATTTGGTTCTTTGAAAGAATAAATAAAATTGATAAAGCCCTAGCCAACTTATCAAAAAAGAAAGGAAAAAACTCAAATTCATTCAATAAGGGATGAAAAGAATGAAATCACTACAGATCCCACAGAAATTGAAATGATTGTTAATACCTATATTGAAAATTTTTACTCTCATAGGATAGAAAACTCAGCAGAAATGCAGATTCCTGGAAATGTAAAATTACCAAAGTTGAATCAAGAAGATATAAAAATCCTGAACAACCCAATATCAATTAATGAGACTGAAAAAGTAATTAGAAACTTACTGACAAAGAAAAGCCTGGGTCCTGATGTATTCACAGTAGAATTCTATAAAATATTCAGAGAAGATTTAATGACAGCAGTCCTCGAAGTCTTTGATGAAATTGAAGAGGAAGCAATTCTCCCTAACTCATTTCTGCAAGCAAGTATTATACTCATAACCAAGACCTGAGAAAGACCTGACCAAAAAAGAGAACTATAGATCAATCTCCCTAATGAACATAGATGCAAAGATACTAAATAAAATACTAACAAATAGAATGCAGCAAATCATAAAGAAAATAATACAACATGACCAAGTTGGATTCATTGCAGGAATGTAGGGACAGTTCAATATACACAAATAAATTAATGTAATACACCATATCAAGAGAGCCAAAGACAAAAAAACATGATCATCTCAATAGATGCAGAAAAAGCTTTTGACAATTTCCAACATTCATTCATGATAGAAACCCTAGAGAAAATAGGAATAGATGAACTGTACTTCAATCTGATCAAAGCCATCTATGACAAACCAACAGTTAACATCACACTAAATGGACAAAAACTAAAAGCTTTCACTTTAAAGTCAGGAACAAGACAAGGATGTTCACTGTCACCACTCCTATTCAACATAATTCTGGAAGCATTAGCCAGAGCAATTACAAAAGATAGAGAAATAAAAGGAATAAGGATAGGAAAGGAAGAAGTGAAATTATCACTATTTGCAGATAACATGATACTTTATATGGAAGACCCAAAAAATTCCACAAGCAGACTCCTTGAATTAATCAACAAATTCAGCAGTGTAGCTGGATACAAAGTCAACACCAAAAGATCAATAGCATTCCTATACACAAGCAAATAGACTGAGAGGGAAATTAACGAAACCAGACCTTTCACAATATCATCCAAGAAACTGAAATATTTAGGAATCAACCTAACAAAAGTAAAAGATCTATTCAATGAAAAGTACAGTACTCTGAAAAAAGAGATTGAAGAAGATTTCAATAAATGGAAAAATATTTCTTGCCCATGGATAGGAAGAACCAACATTGTGAAAATGGCCATACTACCAAAATTGTTGTACAGATTCAATGCAATTCCCATTAAAATACCATTATTATGTATCATAGATCTAGAGAAAACATTCCTTGCATTCATCTGGAACCAGAAGAGACCCAGAATAGCAAAAGCAATCCTAGGCAAGAAAGACAAGTCAGGTGAAATCACAATCCCTGACCTGAAATTATACTACAAAGCTACTGTAATAAAATCAACCTGGTACTGGCTAAGAAAACAGACCTTAGGATCAATGGAATAGGCTGGAAAATGCAGCCACAATCACAAATACACTCAGCCACCTAATCTTTGACAAAGGGGCCAAACAAACTCACTGGAAGAAAGACAGCCTCTTTAACGAATGGTGCTGGAAAAATTGGCTTGCCACTTGCCGAAGACTGAAAATAAACCCAAGTCTGTCACCATGCACCAAACTCAAGTAAAAATGCATCACAGATCTCAATATTAAAACAGAAACATTAAGTCTATTGGAAGAGAAAATAGGTAAAAATCTTGAAGACATAGCAGTAGGCAGAGCATTCATGAACAAAAACCAAACTGCAAGGGAAACACTTCAAAGAATCAACAACTGGGACCTCATCTTAATGAAAGGTTTTCACACATCTGAAGAAATCACCAGCAGAGTAAAAAGAAAACCCTCAAATTGGGAAAAAATTTTAGCTGGCTGTCCCTTGGACAGAGGTCTTCTATCTAGAACATATAAAGAATTTAAAAAGATCAACCTCCCAAATTCAAAGACCCAGTCCTAAAATGGGCAGCTGAGATGAATACACACTTCTCAGATAAAGAAATAAAAATGGCAAATAAATATATGAGAAAATGTTCAAAATCATTAGGCATTCGAGAAATGCAAATTAAAACATTGAGATTTCACCTCACCCCAGTAAGAATGGCTATCATTAAAAAGTCAGCCGATTACAAATGCTGGCGAGGCTGTGGAGAAATAGGAACTCTTCTCCACTACTGGTGGGAATGTAGACTGGTTAAAGCACGGTGGAAATCAGTTTTCAGATTCCTCACTAAACTAGCTCTAGAGCTCCCATTAAACCCAGCTATTCCCCTTCTGGATAGTTTCCAAGAAGATCTGAAAACATATATTGTGTGTATTTGTATCTACATAATATTTAGATCAGTGTTGTCTTCAGTTATAAAGTAATATAGGTATCTTCACAGACTGACACCATGGCATACATGTAAGTGTGTATCACTGTCAGCTAAAGTGGTGGTGGAGAGGGATACGATGGTGCTTAAGACAAGGCCTTCATCTCATTGCACAGAAGAGTGTAATAAGGAAGGTAGGTGGCCTGGGGAGAAAGAGAAGGACCTGTGCACATAGAAGTGCTGCTTTGTTTGTCACCTGTGGCTCGATTTACAAAGAAATATCCCGCTAGCAGAACCTTTCTGGATCTTTATTCACTATTTTTGCTCAGACAATTTTTTCTCCACCTTGCTAGTGAGACTGACACTTAAATCTCTAGCCAGTCTATGCTGACAGGTCTCTTTCAAATCATTCTCCCGGACCCTGGGTAAGGGAAGGAAAGAGTTTGATGTCTTCAACAGTATGGGTGAAGATGGGCGAATTCAATGAATTTTGAAGGATCCCCTTACATACCCTTCTCTGCTTGAATTTGAAAGGATATTCTTTTTCTGCTGTAGCTTGAATCTTCTCTGATGAGAAAAAGATAGTGAAAAAACAACTCTCGAGATCACTTGATTCTTTTAGGTAAATGGAAGTAGTCACTTACGTTAAAGAGCTTGGCGTTTTCAGCATTTTAGATTATTTTTCAGTGAAAATCAGTCCTCTGCCACTTTTAGTTGATACGTACAGAAATATATCCACATATAGTTCTTTATTCAGTGCTCATCTTTCCACACTGCAGAAACTTCCTCCATCTTCCACAGTCACCACTGTGTTTAAAACAACAGTTCCATGGAAGCACTTTTAAAGGGAGGCTGTAATCATTTATTAAATGTCTTTTGGAACTTGCACTTAATTCAGATGCCTAATCTTTTCTTTTGTCATTGGGAAGGACAGGTCTGGCAAACTGAATGATTACCATCTCTTTTCAGATAAACTAAACCTGAAAAGTTTCTCAGCAATGGAATTTTGTAAATTAAACTAGTTAATTAAAAAAAAAAAAAAAAGCTTCTCCACCAGGTCCTAGAAACATAAAAAAATGCAGTAAGTTGTAACCCAGTATATCAATTACATACTCTTATCAATATAGACTTTTATATAACAGAATATGATCCTTGTACTTTTGGTGTGTCTATGGACAATAATTCTCCTTGGAATTACATGCTAAATGGTTTCAAGACAATTATATTTAGCACAGAGTCAAGTATATATTTTTGCATTACATGGACATTAAATAATAATGAAAGAAAATTGATTGGTTCCTATTAAATTTATGTGAAGTAATACTATGGTTTATGAAGGGATTTCTAAGCTACACATTTGGCTTTATTTTTCTGGTAATTGCCTTATATAGATTGATGTTTGCTACATATTCACTCATTCCTTTCCTTTAAAGCTTTTAATAAAACAAACATCAACAACATCTCAATCCTAAAAGATAACAGCAGAGGAAAAGGAATAAAATAAATTATTAAAGGACAGAAATTACTGAGTCAGGATATCAGATGAAAAGAATTAAATTTATATAAAATGACCACATAATAAATAAGCTGGTCTCTGCTTATAAAGTGAAATAAAGTACTTAGGGAAATTGATTTTCATAATAAAAACCAAAAAATGTCGCTTTAACCTAAAATATTCAGATTATTAATGGTAAGATATTTGTATCTTGCATTATGCAAATAATTACTCAAAGCCTATTCTTTATAATGAGTCTCTAAATTTTCCTCTAGCGGCATATCTCCAAGACTTTATTTGAAAACAGATATTGAGTCTGTTTTTAAGACCTGAAATAAGATAGCAAGGAATTGTCTAAATAGGCAGCATGAAAATCGGTGCGTAAGATAAAATTCTACAAAGTTAGAATTAAGGTTGTTAGCTAATAGAAATGTAGCTTAATAAATTGGTTTCTAAGGAACCAGTTAGGAGACAAGGAAGACAATCTATCCATCTTTGCTATGAAGGAAATCAAGACTGTACTATGTGCTGGAATATGGTATATGACTTTGGAGGCTTGGAGGCAATTAGACATGGGGGTGTCTCCTGTCCTGATCAAAGACATCAAACTACCCTTTGCCTGGGTCAGGATGAAACATGGTCCTGTTTCTGAGGGAAACCTGACTCTCTATACTTAACTCTCCAACTCCTGCTAGTCTTCTGCTTCAAAAGCCGTTGCTATACCTCTGAAGACTATGCCGTTTTCTATGGACAAGAGGTCCTTTGCGGGCCTCTGAATGTCCTCCACACCGAGAAGCACCTCAGGACGCGCAGCCCCGGAGTGTTTATTACGCACGCGCACTACCTTTGAGCAGAGTCCCACCACCGCTGCCAACACTGCCGTCCAGCTCCACCCATTGTTATGACGCAGTACTTGCCAATAACCACATTAGGCATCCGGTGTTTTTTCCAGTTGCCAGTGAAAAGTAGGGCTCTTTTAAATGTTTATGTCTAACTTTAATCAGCTGTCTTCGAGAGGTTCCTATACTGATGAAAGGTATCATGTCCTGTGCCCAAAGAATATTCATAGGCATTTATCAGAATTCACGAACCAGCATTTGCATGACTTTGAGGTGTGAGACATTCAAGCCAGTGAATGCTTGTTTAATGACGCTGAACAACTAAAATGGTAGCTAATGTGGGTTTAAGTAGGCAGTGCAGTGCCTGCACACCTCATTGCACTGCAATACTTACTGATTTCACAGTGTAAAAAACCAAACTTGCATTTGAATCCTTGAGCTTTTAGAAAAGTCAAGAGGGAAAAGAATACTGTCCCGGATTCCAGCAAGTCACCCACGTAAGCTGGAATGAGAAAAATGTAGGAAAATAAGGATTGACCTGCCATCTCAGAGGATATGGAAACCAGCGTGCAACAGACAATGTAGGACTGAATATTTTACAAATTTGAAAACATTCCTTCCACAGCTTTGGAGCATATTCTGAATAAGTTGTCCAGCTCCCTGCCAACATCAGGGAGCTCTGCACAGGCTTGTGAGCCGCTCCAGGTGCAGAGAGCTACATCCCACATAGAACACCTTTTAGCCTAACTATGGAGCATTGGCTTTTCAAAAATAAAATATTTCATAATCATTACTTTCTTAATGAGGGTTGACTAATGCTATGAATGCTTCTCTTAAAGAATTTTTAGACCATAAAGATACAAGAAAGGTATACAATAAGCATAACCTTCTCTGACATTTTAGCCTTTAAGCATAAGCATTGCTTCAGAGAAGAAAAATGTCCATTTAGGGCTTTCTTTTATTTTTAATATGCTTTATACATAAAAATAAGACATTATTGACAACATGACACAGTGTACCATGTAATATACTTTACATGTTAAGAGGTCATGTAGCTATAAAGGTGGGGCTATACACACATACACACACAAATGCACTTGCAAGTACCCGCTACACTTTGCTATCTTGCCATCATTAACAACAGTGTCAGCATCCACATCTGCAGTTTTATTCATGGGGAAAATCATACTGCTTTCATGAAATAGCACCAGGGACCGAGACAGGCCTGCTGGGGGTCTGAGGTGCCTCTTTGTGGTCCTACTGCACTAGTCATTCTAAAGCTCCTCTAGCTGTGTGCAAATCTCCCGTGATGGTGGCCATCTGCAGACAGGACAGAAGAGCACAAGAAGGAGCACACCTCATCTCCTGCTTCCTTGGCACCCTCACTCGGACTCCCCCTTGCATCAAACAGAGCTGCATTGAGGGGAGCTATTCTAAGGACAGCATCCTGAAATGGAGGGGAGCAGACGTGGCAGCATTTCTCAAGCAACAGCATTCTACAACGAACACTCTCTAACTCAACCAGAGTCTGTGTAGGCAGTTTCACATATGTATTTATAAGTTACATGAATGAGTGATCTATTTCAAACTGTTTGTTCTCTTAGTATTTCTCTTTTTCCCTTGAGAGAAAGAGCTGCCCAGGCATAAGAGCTGACCAGATGGACAGCACAGTGGTGTGCTGATACCATTTGTGCAATGGATGGAGGGGATGATTGCAGGCTTTTTGTAATCTCAAAGGACCCAGGCTTCCATCTGGAAACAGCCAAAGTTCATCCTGATAGTCCAGTTTAGGCACTGAATTCACTTGAATTCACTCCATTATGCAGAGAATTCCCCATCAGTGGTAACCTCCCACTAATTAAAAGCTTTATGTCACAATTGAAAGCCCTGTATTTGAAGGCAGTTTAAGGCACAATAGGAAACGTATGACAACTTGTCCAAGTGAGGACATTTTTGTGTCATAGGAAAGGGAAGGAAAGAGACACAGTGTGGTTAGGGTTTTGTTTAAGTGATAAATCAGGAGCAGACCTGGGAAGAACATACAAGCTTTCTGGTTCTCACCTATGACAACGCCAAGAAGTCACACAAAAGAAAAGTTTTATAGCTTATGACAGCAGCCAAGAAAAGTAGGACACAGCAAGAATCAGAGGCTTGTGTTTTTACAGTGAACAACACCCTTCCCACAATTGTTTTCAGTAATATCATTTGGTATTAATCAACCCTGTGAAACCTCCCCCTCTTTTTCTATAGATGTGATTGTCTATTATGCTCCACAAACAAGTCCTTGCACGGTCTTTCCAGTGCTGGAATTAAGGAGGAGCAGTATGTCTCCTCACCAAAGCCTTAATTGCGAAAGTTGTCAGGGAGAAGAGCCAGCCATGAACTCAAGGCCTTGCCAGCTCATTCGAAAGAAAATCTCTGTGTGAGGTGATGTGCTCACGAGGAAACAGGCTATGGATGGGAGAAACAAGCTGGCATTCACATCCACAGGAAACCTGGAATTCAAAGCAAGAGGCTTACTCCCTAAGAGCTGAGATTTACCCACCTCAATCACTAGGGTGGAATGTTTGATATGCACTTTTTCTCACTTCCCAAACTTAGTGGCCTGTGCTAGACAGATGGAAAAGTAGTCTCTTAAGGAGTCATTCTCCGGTTCTCCTCACACAGCACCTTTATGAAACTGAGCCTTGTAGACAGGACTTCTCATAGCTAGAACCAATACCCTCATGATGTTTATGCTAATATAAATTAAGCCATTGTGGCAAGAGGTGAACTATATGAAACAGATGAACAGGATAAGGCTTACTTGCCCTGAATCTACCCGAACAACAGGGAACTTACAATTATGCCTCCCGGGCGGACAGAATTTGAATTTCTTCTCCAATAGTTCTGGTTGAGTACTAATTAGGTTATTAGGATGTAGATTATTACGGAAACTCGTGTTGGTTCATGCCCTCAGTCAAATTAAACCATGTGTCTCAAGGGTAGAGTATACAGGTCACAGGTAGAGGAAAGATCCTTGATCCAGGCTGCCAGCCTTCTGACCCCTGGCCTATCACTTAAAGTCCTATAGCCTTGGCATGCCGCCTCCTCTCTCTCTGTATCAGCCACTCTGTAGGCCTCTCCTGAGGAACAAATGCCTTCCTCTGCACAGAGGACAGCACCATGACTTCGTGCCTGTCACCCCTTGGCCCGGTTATCAATATTACTGTGTTCTGTTTAGAGCTCTCAGTGTCTCTCACACAATTTTATTAATTCTTATTGCTTATTGACAACTTATTAAGCTTATTGACAGCTTAATCCCTACAAATTAGGATGACGGAGCCTTTGGAAACGCACAATCTGGGTTCAAATCTAGCTACTGGAAATCTATTTCTAGATTTCCTTGCTTTTACATGTAAAACACAGATGATAATGTCTGTCTACAGTGCTGAACACCAGGAGCTGGCCCACGTTCTCCCTATTCCCTGAGAAGCTAGTAAGATGCCCCAATTAGCCATTCCACACTTCCTCATCCAAAATGTTTCCACAAGGACTAGAAATTAAAGAAGAAAATTTTCCTCCTTCCAGCCTCTTCCACCCTATGAATAATCACTCCCAAATACAGGCTATAACAGTTGCACAAAGAAAAATAAACAGAGCTCTGACAGCGCCGTGTTTCTATTCTGGAATCTGCTCAAGATTTGCCACTTGTCAGATGAGAACTACAAGGCCTACCCCACAGCGGGCAAATTCAAGGTCTAGGTGATTCATTCATGTCCTCTGAGTATTTTATTTTGTGGATTTTGGGTTCATTTATCTTTTCCGCCCATAGGCACTGCCTGATCTAGCTTTCTTCCATGCAGATTTCATTTTCCAATTCCGCAGTTCATGGGTGTCTGCTGCCTTCCAGGCTGTCTCGGGATACCACATTCAATGTGAAGATTTGGCATTCCTCATGTGACTCCTAAGCTGCATCACTTAATACAACAAGAATTTGCCACACAGATGTTTTTCCATTAAACAATATGCTTTCCTACCCCAAATAATTATCACTATAAGTGGAATTTTCAAGGACTTTTACTATAATGACAATCCCATACTAAAATTTATGATAATTGAATACAAAAAATGTTGCTACGGCAAGTTCAATAAATGAAGGCCCTGTCTATGAAGACATTCTGAGTGTGACAAGTCACAGTATGTTAGCTATATGTTCAAGAATTTATGAAAATACAGATCCTTGTAAGTAAACTTGTGGCCCTGTGTGACAACTAATCCACTGTAATTCTACTAGTGTTACGCACCTTCACCTCCTTGCCAAATGAAAGAACTGAAGACAAAAAACCAGAATGTTCCACATTTCAACAGTGCACACACCCTCAATTTAGGTAGGCCCAGTCTTCCAAAACATAGCAACACCACACCCTGGGGTTAACCTGACATTTTAGAAAGTATATAAATTGGTTGATGGTGCTCCTATCTTAAGCACTTCACTGCAGGTGTGCAGTAGGTTCGCACACAAGCCCCAGTCCTTAATCAAGTTACGGTTGGTGTATATGTGCTCACAGACTGAATCAAAAATGAAGTTGGAAAAAACAGTTCACAGATGTATTTACTCAAAAACTGTAGATGCGAGTTGGCCCTGGGTTTAAATCCTCCAGCAAGCATTTATCCAGATGCAGACTCCACCCTGTCACCAGAAGGAGCCAGGCATTGTTTCCACGCACTGATACGCTCTCATAATTAGGGCTTTGGGATGTGGGTGAAAGGCTGCTTGGTGTATTTAATTAAAGTTGGTAGGAAATGTAAAACCAAGGGAGCGGTGTCAGTGGTACTTAGTGTTTAATACAAAAACAACAACAAAAAACAGGTGCTTAGAAATGTATGCCAGAAGAAAGTAGAGATTTCCCATATTCTGAAGAGGACACTACTGAACCATCAAAAAGAGCTATTTCTGAAAAAATTTATAAAATTCAACTAATATATGTAAATCACTTTATTGTTTAGCTCACTGTATTACGGTTATGCAGGCGATGTTGTTAAGGGATACCAGAAGGGCTTCTCAGAAAGTCAACATACTGCTTTTGAAATTTTCTTAAAGTACAGAGCTATTTTTAAAACAATTGTAAAGAGAATGGGGAATAAAATCCAAGGGGCAAAAGCCATAGGGATCAGGGACTGTATTTAAGAGTAGCAATCTCTTGCTTGATAAGCAGGGTGAAGCCAGCAGCGGAAGCACACAGCTATAATTTTAGGGTTCTGAGAGGCTAGGACAGGAGGACTGTGACAAGCATGGGCAACTTACTGACTAAAGGAGACCCTATTTTTAAAAAAACCCGATAATAATAACAATAATTAGTAAATTAAAATAGAGTTGGGGATGTAGCTCAGTGTGAAGGCCCTGAATTGGATTAAATTCCTAGTACCAAAGCAGCAAGGGTTCTGGGGAGGAAGGGAGGACAGCTTGAACAAGGAGGAGACATGGGGTGGAGGACGGTGATAGGGCAGGTGCTGTAAGCAGTGGAGGGTTCACTGGTGCCCGTATACCAGGATGCTGGATCAGAAACATCCCTGAAGTCAGGCAGGGATCTCACGCTGTTACAGAATGACAAATGCACAGGGCTCTGAGCAAACAAGTCCTGCACTAAAAGCATTGCTAAATGATTGTTTGTGTGGCAAGTAAAGTTCAGGAAGGATTCTCCTTAAACTGATTCCTTTTCTCAAATGGACCTAACCTCCTTTAGGACCGTAGCTGACTCAGGAGCCTCTAAGCAGCTGTGGTCAGCGTTTCTATCTCTGGTCAGCAGTGCGCTCCTCCAGGTTTTCCAATTCTTAGAAGCAGAATAGAGGTCTGGGATTAATGGCAACATTAGAAATATCATAGGAGCATTAATGGGAAATATGAGTAACCAGCACTGAGGGCACAGAAATGAATGATCCCAACACAAAACTGATAGAACTAAGTGGTTTAAACAAGAGAAGACCTCAAGTGCTGCAATGCCATAAATAGCAAAATGATCTAAATTCTCAGAGAATCAGAAGACTAATAAGAACTCTCTCTTCTTAGGGCTGGTTTAATTCCTTCTTGATCACTGTTCATGGTCTACTCCTCAGAGGGACAGTAACTAAAAAGAGCAGAATAACAAACAAAAGAAGTGAGTCATCAAGATTTGAGAAGGCTCTAAAGTAATTGTAAGTGAGGAAGAGGATCTAAGATAGTACAGTGTGAAAGGCTAGAGGAAAAAAGTGATGGAAAATGGGATCAACCGTAAAAAAGATCATTAATTCCAGTTCAACTAATGGAGCTGACAATCACTTACTGTAGATTATGCGTAAATTTACCTTTACATTATCTCAAAGAAAAATTTTGCTAAATAGTTTAATGATATAATAAAAGGCATTGTTTTAAAATTTTTGTGTGGCTAGTATGCCAAAAAAGTAAAGCTAATAATGTTATAAAAAAGTAAAATGTAAACTTTGTATCTAATTTGTTAAAAATTAAGCTTTTAATTTTAAAGGTATTTACATTAGGTATTAAATCTCAGTTTTTAAAGTCTTAACATTTTTATTACAAAGTCTCTGTTACCGATCATGGAAAACCTAATATCACAAAGTGATAAAACTTTTGTGAAATGATGCAAATGTTTTCTTTTGTTTTTCTGCTTTATGGTGACTACTTGGCCCCAGTTTCCAGAACAGGTACATCAACACGCAAAACATGCAAATGTAGGTAGGGATTTGTGGAGGTGGCAGTTGGGTAGGGGGTGTGGAGATCTGTATGTGCTTCTGAAATGCACAGGAGAAAATATTTATAATATGTAAGTAATCCCTGAAGTTCCAGGAAAGTTGTCCAGAAATGAGAGAGAGAGAGAGAGAGAGAGAGAGAGGGGCAGAAAAACAGAGACAGAGGGACAGAGGAGGTGGAAGGGAAGGGAAGGGAAGGGAAGGGAAGGGAAGGGAAGGGAAGGGAAGGGAAGGGAAAGGAAAGGAAGGGAAGGGAAAGGAAGGGAGGGAAAGGGAGAGAAGAGAGGAAGGCAGAGGGAGGGGATCTTAGGACAGAAGAGACAAAGGGTATCCACCCAAGATTCTGCACCAAACTACCAAACTAGAGAGCAGTTGCCCTACTCAGAGTGTGAAAAGGCAAAATCACAAAAGGGTTGACTTTTCTTATTTCCTAACTTAGCAAAACTCTTCCTTTCATAAAATTAGCAAGTCCCCACAGCCAGCTCTTTCAGGCGCTCAGACTCCCCTGAGACCTCCTGCGTTTGCACTTCCTCAGAGGAAAAAGTCCGTCATCCTAGCTGGGCGCAGCCTTTCCTTCCTGTGACCCTGTTCAGAGCAGTCCATCACAGGGATTGCACTGTCCTGCGAGAGCCCTTTCACATCCGAACAGCTCACTCTCTGTACTCACAGTCCCAAAGCTTCAGAAGCGCAAGACACAAAAGCAAGATACCTTGAAATAATTCCACTGTAGATACTAAGTCTGCAGTTTGTCTCATTTTCCCAAGCATACCTATAGGAAAAACTCTGGAGCTTCTTTAAAAATATGCTTGCAGCCCTATGGGAGTCCCAACTCAATCCTTTCCCCTGCTGTTCCCTCGGGTATGCATGGTTACGGCTCTTGGTGGTAATGATGGCTCAAAAGAAAGCCTAAATTACTCTTGGCTTTCACTGTTAGAAGACAACAGACCTGCTGACAAGGAGGCTTTGTGATTGGGTGTCTCTGGGAGCTACCTAAGTACCTAGTTTTATACAGTGTCTGTGTTTCCTACATGAGTAAGAAGCAGAAGAGTTTCTGCATGACAGAAATAGACACTAGATATTTTTTAAATGGGCTCTAAATAGTAGTGCATCTACCATCACACACTACCTGTCTCAAAGTCCTACCAAAACCCTCTTTAGCTCAGAGGAAAACTAGTGACTATTGTATTTTAGAAGGCCAAAACCAGCTGGGCCCATTTGTAATCAATGAATAGTTTTATTGCCTAATACCTAAGTTAAATCAGAATCATGATTTTTTTTTTTTAGAAAATACTCATATTTTCCAGAAATGTTTTAGTTGCAAAAGACAGAAGTTCAATTTATCCCTATCCCAGACAACAGGAGGAACAAGAATGTGGAATTAGATGGAGGGAGAAATAAAGAGTGTATAAATTAAACACACAACTTTTAGTGTTACTAAGCACAATATGTCATATCAAGTTATATCATATAGACTCTACCTCTTCCCTCAGTTCTACCCTCTGTGCTGATTTTTTTGTTCTCAGATAGATTTGCGCAAACAATAACAACAATGGCCTTTGGCACTTTTGGATTTACAAACATTGGCCTTAATGATCACAAGAGGAAAAGAGCATCTCTTCACATGTGATACAGTGAATACCCACGAGTGTAATCCCCTTGGCAAACACACACACACACAGGCGAACTACATTACTACCACCAGCCTCTCAAGAAGAGCGATTGTCCTGTACTGATCCCTGGCCCAGGGTGGAGGGCTTTGCACACATGTCTCATGAGCTCAACTCTCTAAGTTGAGGTGGAAGAGATCCATCTGCACATGAGGCAGAGTCCCTTCTCAAAGAAAAATCAAAGTACAAGAACTTGAAAATAGGATAGATGTTGGGGATGCAAAAATAACATCTTAGCAATAAAGATTTCAAGTGTCTGAGCAGCACAGCATACTTTCCCTCCCCAGCACCATTATGAGTCCTATGTAAATGAAATGCATAAGTCTAGTTTTGAGTTTCTTCAGTGAATGTTTGCTTGAACAACTATGATAAAAACCAGAAGGTGCAGCATCACGTCTTTGGATGAGTAGATGAAGAGACACAGAAGCTGACTGCCACTAACAGACAGTTCTTTCACATCAGTTTGACTTTACATGACTCTGAGGTTTTATAAAATTACAGAGCTCTAATTTGGCAAACTTAGGAGAAAAGCTGAAAAATTATTCAAGATACCTTGAAATCTAGATTAGAAAAATATACTAATGTACTTCTGTAATGGCAGTGTGAGATCTGCCAACCGGATCCTAAATAACCGTAAGTAATGTAACTAATGAAATTACTTTGTAAACACACACATTTAAAGTCTTTGAGAATGTTCAGTCATCTTTTGAGTAAACTGGGAAATGACCACCCGGAGGGGCCAAGTCCCTCCACTCTTTGCAGACTCAGAGGTGGTAAAGTGAAAGACTGATTTGAGAACAGAGTCCCAGCACACCCCATTCCAGAACGGTGATGGCCAGGGAATGGGAAATGATCCCCAGGATTCAGTTCACCGTGCTCAGCCATCCAGCTACTGAGAGACCTCTACAACTACTGGCAAAATACAAAAGGGATGAGCTGCTGTTCAAGTTGGCAAACCTTGACATCATTCACACAGTACTGGTCTTATGTGCAGGCAGAATGCAGGAGTTGTATGGTTGGAGAGTTTTCCACCCACATTTGAGAAGAAGCCCTGGAAGTCTAGGCAGTGTCCTCTTGACAGGACAATGCACGAAGCCGTCAATGTGAAGCTGAAAGTGCAGGGGAGACTCTGGAAGGTTGGAGAAGCCAGCAACACGAATATCTGAGGAAGGCTGTAAGCATTAAGCAAAAGCAAAACTGGCCCAAGAGAGAAGTCTTGCAGGTTATAATGCCAGGCAGTGCTGTAGGGTGGGGCCTCCCATGCCCTTTGGACTTCACACCTAACCTCATTTTCTCCCAGAGGCTGGACCTGGTGCCCTACTGGGTTTATGTCTTGCTTTGGTCCCACACCTTTTTATCCCCCTATTTTCCTCTTTTAGCATGGGAATGTTCTGTGCATTTTGGAAGAGCTTAACTTTCTTTTCATTTTTACAGGGGCTCACAGCTAAAAGTTTCCCTTCACTCTGGGAGATGGCTTTGGATTTCGACTTTTCAGTAATGCTGAAATTGTCAAGACTTTGACAACTCTTAGAGATGAACTAAATACATTTTACAAAGGTGGATGGGCATGAGTCCTTTAGGGGCTGAATATTATGGGGAGTTTTGTTTTTTAAATTATTTGAAAGAGAATTAAAAAAACAATAAAATGATATGGAATTTCAAAACAACATGATAGGAAATTAGCAATGTTTATTGTAATGCATATTGTTATCTTGAAAATAGCTGCTCAGATTACCAGATACAGTCATGCAAAATTGATCAAACAATATAAGCACTAACTGTTCAACAAACCAACAAAAATTAGTAGTATAATTATAACTATCTTGGGTGTGTGTATATATTTTTAAAATTTTTCTCTTCTTCCTTTTCACCTTCCCCTCATCCCAGTTGTTCTTTCCTTTTGAGCAGTTTCTTTCTCTTTAGCAATATCTATTATACCTTTTGGATCTTATTTATTCTTTCAGTTTCTCACATTAGTGAGACCATAGGATGTTTACACATGTGAGTCTGATTTGTTTCACTTATGAGTCTGGTCTCTAGTTGCATCCATTTACCTATAAAATCCTTGAGTTTATCTTCCTTTATAGCTGAGTAGTACTCTATTATATAAAAATACCATATCTTTTTTATCCATTCCTCAGTTGATGGGCATTTGGGTTGTTTCCAAGATTTAGCTATGACAAATTGTGCCACTATAAATATGGGTGCACATGTATCTCTGCGGTATGATGTTTGCAATTCTTCTGCGAAAATATCCATAAGGGAAATAGCAATGAAAGATTTACAACTCCATCAAAATACTAAAACTCAGGATATTTAGGTACACAAATTTATAAGTGAATTGTATCTACACAAAGTGGTTTTAAAATATTTAATCGCTATGAGTTCCCAAAGAAAGGCAAAGTAATCTGTGCAAGCCAAAATAAAACAAAATAAAAATAGAGTAGTGAATATACAAGGCTGTAGCTTCCCAAGGCAGGATACTGGTCTCATCTACGTACTCACGTTTGAAAATGAAAAACAACACACTTCTAAGAGAAGCAGGGATTTGGAATTGCACTCTCCCTGCACATTCTCTGTGGAACTGATGGTGAGATTGTGAATGAGGCCGTAGCCTAGAATAAGTCACTGACCAGCACAGAATGTCACCAGAAAATCCTACCTTGGACCAAGGTAGAACTAATAGACTAAAAGTTAGCTTTCACAAATCAGAGAAAATATGGAAAACTGTTAAGAGTAAAAGGTGTAAATAAACAAATAAATAAATGTAAACAATTTCTAAAATTGTATCTGAAAGAAGAGAATGGAGAAAATATGATGTTAAAAGGAAAAGTGCTTGAATTTATCTTAGAAATAACAAGATCTGAGTACTCAGTTTAGGAGGCAAATTAACTATAAGCAAGATAAATAAAAAACATTAAACTAGACCGCTTAGGGTGAAAATGCAAACCACCAAGGACAATGAAAGTATCCGGAAATAAGCCATAACAAAAGACAGGTTTGTTTTACCTACAAAGAACAAAACTTGTGTTATAGTAGAATTCTCATCGTAACAGTTGAAATCAGAAAACAGTACAACATCGCTGACAGGAAATCAGCTGTCAACTTTCAGTTCTATCCTCTTTAATCCAAAGGTAAGATCCTACTTTAAATAGTAAAATTACCTTTCATGATAATATTTAATGAACAAACATCTGGATTCATTCTCCTTTCTCCCTTCAACCACCTGCCAGTGTTTCTCAAGGATCAAATCCACCCAAAAACCAAAGAAGGGGACAAACCACAATGGGATCAGTTCAGATCAATTTGTTCTCTGGAGCAGCAGCAGTGTGCACAGATCAGAGAACTGGACTGATTCTTCCAATGAATGCACTCTTGTAATTTGAATATAAATTATTAGTCTCGGAGCCATTGTGATATCTATAGAATTTCACTAAGATTTGGACACTATGAGCATCAAAATAAAAAATGGGCAATGATAAATCATAATCTATTACATAAAATAAGTCAATTAATATGTATTGATATTGAAAAGGGAAAATGAAAAAAGGTAGTGGAAGGTCAACTAATAAACATAGAAAAATGGAAGAGAGTTAGAAAATAATGATTTTTGTATCATCTTTGCATTAACTGGTTAGGACAAGAATCAATAGGTATTAAGACTAACGAGTGAAAGTTTGATTAGGAATAGGACGTTTACATAGTTTTAAAAAGTATTGCTTCTCAAATTACTTCTAAATTATAAAAGAAAACTAATTTTGGGTGGGGAATGATGATGTAAATTATCTTAAGGAAGTGATCAAAGCCCACAGGAAAGTGACACTGAGGACAGATCTCGGCAGGGCGTAGCTTAACGCTCTTTATAAGGAAACTTCAGACAATCCCAAGTGGAGAGACGATATATGAAGGAATTGACTTGTACCCTTCGAAACTGTCAGTGTGGAGGAGAGTGAACAAGGCTGAGCAATTACTAGACTCGGAGACAAAGGTGGCATGACGAAGAATGCAAGCCGAAGAGGTGTGGTGATCCATGTACTTGTGAGGGGCTGAGCTCGGCTAACGGGCTCTCGGGGGCCCAGCTGTACGGCTTCTCACATCCAAATGTGCACCGGAGGCTGAGTAAGCGCGTTACATTGAACACGATTGAACTTTGTAAAATATTCTGATTCTGACAAATACATGGGGTCGTACAAGAAGTATTTTTGTTCTTATTAAATGAAGACAAATATCTAGGGGAAGAGGGATGTGGTATTTACAACTTACTGTAAAATGAATTAGAAAATAACTGATATTTACTTACATACACATAGTACATAGAATAACCATGCAGAGAGAAAATATAGGAAACGAAGTAGGCTAAAATTCTAAAACTCATGTTCATATAAGAGATATATGGACATAGATGTATAAATCATGCAAATTTGTTTGAAATTTTTTCAGAATAAAAAGAAAAATCAACCAAGTAGTACAAAACACTTAAAACCTACATATGTAAATTTTAGAACTTCCTGGCACCCTTTCAAATAAGATTATTAGCATGAGACAAAGTTTTCCATTTGTAACTCATATTATGTGTGTTAATGAACTGTGAATGACCAAGCAACCTAGTTGGAAAAGTTGATGGAAAGTAACCAAATTTAGCTGACAAGATATTTCCTTTAATGCAAGACACACCTTCTGTAAATACATATGGAAGCTTTGAATTACATTGCCTTACATCTAGTTACTGCTTAAACCTAAGTACTTGCAGCCAACCTAAGTACTTTCAGTACATTACCAAAATGTTTCATCTCTTCCTCTGCAAAGGCTTCAGCAATTACTCTGACTTTTTTCTTCCTCGCCAATTATTTTTTCATTCATTAAAATATTTTATTTACAGATTTAAATATATTTGATAGCACCAATCTCTTTTCCTCACTTTTAGACATTAAATAGAAAAAAATGAGACATGCTTTCATTCTGTGAATAAAATATTCCCAAGTGCTGGTGCATCCACTCCCTAGGACCATTGATATCATAGCACAGGCCAAAACCATAAGTCAGGTTGCGCCCCAGGGCGAAGAATGCGTTCAAGACACCTGGCTTCCTAGGTGCGGTCCTCAGCGATGGTGGCAGAATGCTCACTGGCGGGGCTGGCAAAGCCAACCCGCTTCTCTGCTCGCATCCCTAGATGCCCTAGATCCCTTAGAGGCAGCAAAAATGCAAAGTTTAAAGGCAAACATTTGCCCTTTAAGGTTAGTTCCCACCTTCTTTCCTCTGCACTTTATAAAAATGTGCCAAAATTAAATGCGAAATTTTGACATAAAATCTATATTTTTACCTTAATAAAATAACTATCTAACGACCTGGCATCCCTCTGCCTGGTTCTCACAGGAAACCAACTGACTGAAACCAGACATTGGCAAAATCCTTTTAACAGAAAATGTAATTCCAAACTGCCATGGTCTCCATTTTCTTACCCCAGCCCACATATTTGTTTATTTTTCTTACCGGACCCTCGTCAGCATTTCAAACTGTCTCTCTGCTTTAGGTACATATTCAAATTTCTACATGTACATTATTTCTGTCATCCGTATTTAACTTTATATGAATCAGATCATGATAATGGAAAATATTTCCGATGGTTATTAATTTTAGTCCTATAATGTAATAAAGCTCAATGGCAGACTTCAACCTGGGTTGAAATTGAATCATCAGATATGAAAGGACCAAAATTATTGTGAAACAATAAAGAATCTTGCATATCTTTGAGTTAAGTTCAGGCATAGCCTAGTCTAGGTCACTAGTTCCCAAAAGATGTAGGAATTTGCTGTAAAGAGACTTTAAAAAATATTTTACATTCTCTGTTCCTGGCTGTCCTGCACTCCCACACAGATTCTCCCAAAAAGACTTGCAGATTCTGTTTTTATCAAGCACTAAGATTTTTCACTTGTCAACCTGATTGAGCTGCAGCTCTAGGCTCCATAAAAACAAATCCACCTTCCTCCCTCAGGCACAGCAACTAGCAAACTTTCTTTGGTGGCTCTTGCTAATGATTATGAACTGGCACATTCATGACCTAACAGTTCAGCAACCATATTTTAAGTGTATATTAATCATGAATCTTAATTACAATTAATATACTCAGAATGATGGCAAGTTTGATTTTAAAAAGATGGAAGAAGAGTATTTTTTAAAATACAAGAGGAAAATCTAAAGGACCATTCTGCAAAGTTTTAACTCTCCTTTCTAACTCAATATTCAGTTTAATCTCATATTTTTCCTCAGATTTGAAACAAAGATTGTTACATAGGCTCAAAAATTTAGCTTCTTCACCAGCAGGTCAAAGTTAGGAGTTTGGGCAACTTTCAAACCAAAGTAGTATTGTGTGTGTTGGTACCAATGAAATAGAAAAAAATATACTATTCTGTATTCTTTTCCTCTATTTCCCATAATTCAGGTAGTCATAGGCATTAACAAACCATGAAAAAAAAAAACATTAGAGAAGATCAAAAGTGAATGTTTACCAAAGAAAAAGGAAAATCAACAAAATCAATGACAGCAAGGAAGGAGAGAGGATAAGAACTGATCAAAGAGGGCATTGATAGATTTCAAGTATAAAAATTCAGTGATTTCTGAGCTAACAGAAGTGCTAGAAAGCATAAGGTCTAACTTTTGTTTTACTGTTGAAGATACTGAAACAGAAAAATAGACATTCTTATATAAGAAAGGGTAGAAAGGGTAATTATATAAGAAAGGGTAATTAATGGGTGGAAGTGGCATTTGGGTCCAGTCTTTTAACACTTTATCCAGAGTTCTAAGAGCTAGGTAGTCATACTTTCCAAAGACTTATGTTTATATTATAAACATTCACCAGGAAAACTTTCATATTCTTCTTCGTCTATCTTAGTATGTTCTCCATGTGCAAATGTTTTTATTCACAAGGCCTAGAAACCAGAGGAAACTTTGCTAGAATTTTTAGTATGAAAAGAAGTGAAACCACCAATATTCAAAATTCTGTGTGTGCAGCAGTGATGAATGCAGGTTTTATATAGAAGCTTGCAAGGAGCTGCTCAAGCCGAAAAAAATCAGCTTCTAAGTAAACAAAATGTATAAAAGTAACTGTGCTACATTTCTTCACATCTTAAATAAGTGAAAACTTGGCCCCAATTGAGTTAATTAAGAACTTCCCAGAGAGAGCTGAGTCTCAGACAGAGTTGAACCCAGGCTCCTTGTTACCTTTTTTGTTTTTCTGGTACTGGGAATTGAACTCACAACCTCTCTCTTGCCAAAGTGCTGTACCACTGAGCCCTCCTGTCATCTCTCCGTGTTTTCATGTGTGAGTACTTATCCCTCTGAAGTCACAAAAGGGCCATCAGCAATACCTGCCTGGGACAACGTGTCCTTATTCACAGTGGATTAGAGAGACCCATTTTCCCCAGAATTGGTTAATTTTCCATTCTCACTAGAACAATCTTCAAGTAGTCATTAAAGCTCAGAGCAATGCCATGGCCTAGGTGGCTTAATCTTAGGTCACTTGACTTTCATTGACCCAGTCTCTAGGGTAAGAAAGGGTTGGATTAATCCTACCCTAATCGTATTTAAGTATGTAAAGGAAGATAATTTGAGTTGTATACCTAACATGTGTACTTTCATTATTTTTAGTGTTACATAAAATCTTAAAGATGATCCTGAGTAGTTTACTCACTGAACTGCAGGGAATCCCTGGTGCAGTGGATAGGGCCAATCCCACACAAACTGCACAGCAGCAACCTGCCATCTGAGATGAGGGCAAGGGTAGGGAAAGTAATCGCAAAGGTTCTATGGCAACCACCTAGAAGCTGGACAATTAATTTGAAAGAAACTAAATTTAAACTTTTCACTGAAGAGATGATTCTGCCACCACAACCTTGCCTTTACCCTACGAAGACCAGAAACAAAGTTTTGCACTTTACGCTGACCTTGGAAGGAACCTTAAAGGTTTGTTTACGTTGCCCTTGTCCATAGCCACGCCAGCATTCTTTAAGGAACACAATTGGCTTGAAATACAACCTAGAACATAAATTCCTGTTGTCTTAGTATTAATTACCTTCTCAGTAATTCCTACAGCATCTTCAAACCTTACAGATTACAGGTCATGGTTTTATTACCTAGAAAATGCCTTTCTTCGGGGTCGGTCCCTGAGATACATTAAGAAAAAAAATAATGGAATGGGAAGAGATAGAAGTAAATGTAACTGAAGGAGAGTGACTGAGGTAGAACAAAATTCATGTCTCAGGAGAGGACAAAAGTGGGCTGTGCTCAGTCAATTAAGCATGATGGCACGTACAACCTCAAGCGGTATAGCAGTCCCATTCAGTAACAAGCCTCATCACTGTGAAGAAATGCCCCTCACCATGGCACGTCATACAATAGCAACCCAATTTCTCTAATGCTTGTATTTTGCAGATACAAAGGTTTGTCTTAGAAAGGTTAATTTTGGACTTGTCCAGTGGCCAAATCAAATTCGTGGGAAGATGGGTGGTGGTACACACAGCTGCAACAAGAAGATGCTGTATAGTAAACTTGGATCAAAAGTATAACAATTTTTCCCCAGTAAGGGGGTGTGACAAAGTAAAAAGCAAAAGAGAAAGAAACAGAGAAAGAGAAAAGAGGAAGGAAGGAAGGAAGGAAGGAAGGAAGGAAGGAAGGAAGGAAGGAAGGAAGGAAGGAAGGAAAAGGAGCAAGGGAAGAGAAGGAAGGAAAGAGAAAGGGAAGGAAAAGGGGGAGAGAGAGCAGCAGCCTTGGGATGGGAGCTTCTCACAGCAACGTTACGTGCATTTCCCGCGATGACAGACACTGGCTCAGGGCAGCTGTCTGCAGAAGAGCACAGTACTCATATGATATGACAAGATGGCATCTGCAACATGGGGAGAACAGGTAAGATTTCACTGAGATGCAACATAATGTAGATGACAAACATGAGGAACCACAATAATACATCAAAGTACATTAAGTCAGAATCAGTGGAGAGTCTCTGGCTGTACATTATGTTTCTAAATGTATTTGAATACCCCGTTTCCTGCATTTTAATAGTTCTTCTGCTCTCTAAATCGCTAAGAGTCTGATGTACTCAGGTTCTGTGGAAAAATGACAAAGAATACAGTCTTAGGAGTAAACAATTTTAGTGCCACGTCTAAATTTTGAGCTGGCAGATGCAGCAAGAAGAGCCTGCTACTCCACTATGTTGAGTGTGTAAGCAGAAACTCATACCCATTCACCGTCTCATACACAGAATCCCCCATCAGGAGTGAGCCTCACAAATCCTCTTGGGTATGCAGGTAAATGCCTGCTGGTTTTTAATGATGCTTGTTTTAACAGGGCAAAAAAGTATATGCCTTGTCTAGAGATTGAGATTTGGAAGATAGAGTCAATTTTCTGATGCTAGATCCAGAAGTGACATCTCTGATACCGTGTGTCAAGGGGCATGGAAGTCTTGCTGCTACAGGAGTAATTACAGTAATTCCTTTTTGAGCATTGATGACCAGAAAGTTGCTATGACAAAACTTTCAGATACCTTCACACAATCTAATGAGATACTTGTTATTATTCTCTTTTCCTAAAGAAACTTAGAGAGTGTCTTGCTCATAGCTAATAAACATCAAATCCAGGTCAGTTTTGTTTCAAAGCCAATAACCTTAACTACTCTGTTATACTCTACTTACCAACTTTATTTCCTTTTTTTCTCTAACAAATAAAACATACGCATTGCCATTCATAATGACATGGATACATACTGTACTGTCCACTAGATACATTTTACTATTGTCCTATGACTATTATAAATGTGTCAGTTGGTCCAACCAGAAATAACAGAGACAAAATCCTGAAGAAAATATTGAGACCATGCCATGCCCAGAAGACCTCTGAACTGACCATGGCTACTGCAGGTGTCTGGTACTCCTCACGACCTCAGGCCCACGTTCAGTACTTGCAAAGGCAGGCTTTGTGCAGCAGGAGGTACTGTCCACACACTCAGCTTCTTGTTCATGGGATCGGATAAGTCTGCTGTATCCTCTGCCTTTATTCTCAGGATGTCACTAGGAAAGAACTCCAGGGGCCCACAGCAGAGCCAAGCAATCAGCAACGCCTGAACTGTCTCTTTCCTTCTCTCTCCCACATTCTCAAGCATTTCCTGGGGCTCCATTGTGCCACAAGATGACATTATTTTTCATATATCACAAAAATTTTCCTTATAATTAGTATGACTTGAAAAGATAATGATGAAAAGCACATTTTTTCCTATTACTGAAAGTAAATATTAAGGTTGAATTGTGTCTTTCTCCACTTATGTATTGAAATGTTAATCCCAGTACCTCAAAGTACAGCCATTTTTGTAGAGCAGTTCTGTTAAAACAAGGCCAGTAGCTGCTAATTCAATATGACTAGTGTTCATACAAGACAAAATTTGGACACAAGCACGTGTGGAAAGAAGACCAGATGCAGACAGAGGAAGAAAACACATCTACAAACCCAGAAGCAAAACGGAGGAAGGGTTGAGAAGATACCACCTCTGCTGATGCTTGATCTCAGACTCCAAGACTCCTGAAATCTGAGAATGACTGTGCTGTTTATGCTGCACAGCCTGGGGAACTTTGTATGGTGACTCCACCAAACCTGACTAATCGCACACTGATATGATCACTGCATCATAAACACCAGGTTAACGCATCTCACAAAGTCATACCGGGAGATGATAAGAATAAGAAACTATCATATATAACGTGCCTATTGTTTGTCAGCAAGGAGGTAGGCAATATCAGATATTATTTATAATTATGGCAACAAATGTTTGTCTCAGGTAGGTATTACTGTCCCCATAACATTCCATATAACTTTAACTCACCAGAAAATGAACACGAATGGAAAATCAGTTAACTTGCTGCAGTCCCACAGCTTTCAGAAAAGGAGGGGCAATGAGATTGCATCTCGAATTCCCAGTACGAGCCACTTAGAACAAGTACGAATATTTGACCCTACTTCTTACACTCTTCTGGATACTCAGTGAAAGATAAATAATTTTATTTCTTTGTGATTTAGTCTCGCCATTTGAACAAATGAAAAATCTTACCTAAGATACACCATAGGATGTATATATAAGAGGTAAATTGCGAAAATATTTAAAAGGTAGTCTGATACTTCTTAAAAAAGATTAGACACACTGAAAAAGAAACCTCTTATTATTCAAGCTGGTAGTAAGATTACACAATAATAAGAAAGCAGCCTTTACACTTGCACTGTGTGAGCGATCTGGGCTTTACGCCTCCCGCTTTCACCATGAGCAGTGCGCCCGCTTTGCCCACTCTCTCCAGGCGGGCGACCTCATCAGCCAACACCGGGGAGTGCGCACAGGTACAGCCTCATTATTCATCACTTCTGAGGAGCAGCTACCGCAGCTCTACTTAGTGATTAAATATTTAGAGCCAGTAATACCAGGAATAGAGAAAAGAAAATACTGCCCTTCTTAAATGCCTGGGAAATGTATCGAAGGTAACCAGTCCATCACAGGAGTGACAGACTCTGACTACCTCATTAAAGGTGATAAAATATAAAATATGTTCCAGATTCTACCCAATTGCTTTTGCTCTCTATTAGGCAATACTGGGACATTCTTGTTGAATTTTAGAATTACCTTGAAGCAAAATTCACCACCAAGGACAAAGAAGTACAGATATTATAAATAATTTGCTTTACCACCAATTCTAGGGGAACTTAATATATTGCCTGAGGCACTGCAATGCCAGGGAAACTGGAAACTGTCCCACTTTCAGAGGATAGGACAGCAGACTCACTGCATGACAAAGTAGAACAACCTTCCTCCACTACACTACCCATCCCACCCACCCCACACAAACTAGGGCACCAATGCGCCAGATTCTGGATGTTTCTAAATTGGCTGCAAGCGTAACTGCACCAGATAAAGGAGAGCAACGGAGGGGTGGAGAACGAGGTAGGAGGAAGGGGATACTAAGGAGGGGTATGTGCACATACCAACTCCTACAGTGAATGTATTCGTCACGTGCTACAAACATGCACTAAAAAACAAAAAAGGTAAAGATTGCTTACAACTTAGCATTTTATTGTATGCAGTTAGTGCCAGTGATTCCAACCTTGGACTCGTGAATTCTGAAATCATGAGTTCTAATGCTCAGATTAGATTCTTCAGAGACCAGCATAGGCAGACATCACACAGATACTCTGAAACCGAGAGTATGGTGGATTTATACATTTAAATCATATGCTTGTGCTCATGCTAGCTTACTAGATACTACCATATCCTCCCTATATGCTTGTAAGGGTATGTTTTCACCATATGCCAGAACTTTCTCTGGCTGTAATTAAACTGTGCAAGAATTTCAGCTATAATGGCTATGCCTGTCCTGCAAGTGTTTCTCACACCACTCTCTTGAACTAGTTTCATCTCTTTACAGGCGTGTGCTAGCTCAAGCATTAGCAGCCCCCAGCACTCCATTCAAAGCCTTGATAGAAGGGTACCACACCCATCAGCTCTGGGCTGCTTCCTTATGCATCTCCAGGAAAGCAAGGGTATCTACTCTCCACATGTCATCAAACTTGTTGTTTGCCTCGTCAGCTATTTTGGTGAGTCTCAGGCAACCTGAAACAGCAAGAGGACCCTTGTGTATGGCATAAGAGCAAGACCTAAGGCAAAGGGCTCATCATTTATGAACTCCGGGGCACACCTCCCTTAGGTAGCGACACTGGGAGGGGTCTCCATTCCCAGTACTGGCTTCATCTCCCATCCTATTATTACACTATGTTGTTCAGATTCTAATGCTCCCTCCAGGTTTTGTTTATTAACTAATACTGCTGAAGGGATTTGTCCCCGACCCCAAAACCTCCTCCACTTTTTTGAGACAAAAGAATAGCTTCACCTCAGCTATGGTGCCTAATGGATCTCTTGCGCAGCCTTTTCTGAAACTTTGAGTCATTGCTCCATCATCTCCCTGAGGTCTATGACGGTTACATATGCAGGTGTTTTGAGTACATGCACCTGCTGGGTGTGAAGGTTCTAACAGAGGCGGAAGTGAGGTGAAATATGGTTCACCGTGTAGTCCTTTTTAATCACATGTGTAGTTTATTCTGAAAGGAGGACTCCAGACCTAACATGCACACCGGATGAGATAAATAAGTAATAAGCATTAACAAAGCAATGTTTTCTAATTTTTCTCTATATAAAAAAACCTTTAAATGAATTAATTTATGGCAGCCCCATTAAATGTACATTTGTTAAATATTGTCCAGAAGTCTACCTTTAAAAGTGAAAACTGCAGGGAAAGAATCTTTTTCATAAAGAATCATTTGTGCATTTACATTTTAAAATCGCATCCCTAAGGGATCCTAGAGAAACTGGTTATTTTTTATTTTAAGTGTCATTTGGCATTCCCTTTATTGCTATATCTCTGTGGGTCAGGACATGATAAAGATTGGGAAATGAAAACCAGTGGATGACAAAAATATAAAAGTCAGAAGTTACAGTAAGGACAGACACACTAACTTGTTTATTAACTTAGGAGGAAAATGCAGCAAGAAATATTCATTGGCCTTAATTAAACAAATTATCTGCAATGTCCCTGCAGACTTCCCTTTCCAGGGTGTGCAGTGAAGGTGTTCAGTACAAATGACACACTACAGTCAGAATCAAAACCCCTCACTCTTTCAAGGGAAAAGTTTCTCTACCGGAGTTTTAAATTGTACCGAGCTGCTTTAGCAAGTGAAGACCACATTGTCCCACTGACACAGATGCCCTGTTTCAGAAACAGACAGTATTTTTGAGCACTTAATGTGATCATGGTTTGGGTTGACTTGCTGTAGCCCCAGGGTCCAACTTCGGACTTGAACAGTCTGTGTGGCTGCTTTCCGTGCTCTGCTGCATGGCCACAGAGCAAAACTGAATTGTTTTGATGAGAGCCTGTGCATGGGCCATGTTTGGACAGAACAGACCTGATTTCAGCCATTAAAAAGGGCTATTAAAACCGCTGAGCTGTCGTGAGGGCACATTGCAAGGTGCCCCAGACAAAGCAGCAAGAGGTAAATTGGCTTTCCACAGCAGAGCCCGAGTCTGGGAAGACGTCACCCGGTCAGGCGAGCTCCACTTCACCGTGCACAGCGCAGCCACCTTACATCAGGTGTGACTGAAAGGAGCTCAGCTTGAATTAGGCTCTGGACAAGGGGTTGGGTTGGAAGAATGAAAGAAAAAGAAGGAAAGGACTGTTTAAAATTCCAAGTACTGGTCAGCAAATTGAGCAGTGTTCACTGAGTTCACTCTCCACATTCGAGCAAAAACTCATTAATTTGGAATAATTGAGAGGAAGACAGTGTTAGGTCTTCCAAGTTAAAACAAGCAATTACACAATATTTTGGAAGGCTGCCATTGTATTATGCTATAGCCCCAAGCTAACAAATGTTACTAACCAAGGATTCTAGTTGATGTTTGCAGAGGAAACGAGCAATTGCAATTAGCACACCACTGTTGATATGCAAATATAATGTAGTTTATTTTATTAATGACTTTGTTTTATTAAGCTCTCCAGTGGGATCAACATTCCTCTCAAATTCTCTTTACATTATATATTTCATTATCATGCAATTAAAATATAATAATAAACGTGTCACAAGGTTAACCTATGGCTCAACTCCCATTTCAATAATTCTGAATTCCAAAGTATTCTCTTTTTTGAAGTGTTCTGATTTATAAATCAGGAAACCCAAATGTGTATTGAAATAGGTAGGATTTTTATGACTTCCGGAAATCACAAATTACTGTCCCTCTTCTGGGGCTCCTTCCCGCTCCTCCTTCTGAGGGCTCCAGCTGTCCACTTCAGTCCACTCTTTGGTCTTTACCTGTCTTCGTAGAGTGGTTCCTGCTTAGCTGCCTCTGACTGCGGAACTATCTCTAAGCTTCTTGTCCCTGCCTTGTCACGTTCCTCTTGCTCAAAGCCGGGTGCGCCAGAAGAGTGTTCTGTATTTCCTGCCTTCCCACTCCCGCTGCTCATGGTGCCCTCCTCCTCAGCCAGCTGAACTCTCACCGCCTTGTCCATCACCCTGCCAACCCCACTCTGTCTGCAGCCTCATCTAATTAAGGTGACCCTTCTTGTACTGCAGAGGATTTTAAGAAAATGCTGAGTGAGAGTTGAGGTAACATGCATTCTTTTTTTTTATAGCCTAACAATTATAGCACACATGTACATATACAGCACAAGCATTCACGGGTAAAATTTCCAATGAGATTGAAGCCCACGTATCTAACACACAGGCTAAGAAATATAGCACTCAGACATTCTTAAAGTATTCTCAGCTGAAAGAAGGAATGCTTCTGCTTTTTGTAGCCAATAATTATGTTAACTTGACATTCTTTAAACCTATTACCAAGTAAAGAAAGTACTATTCCACTTTTAGTGAGAATTCAAAAATAATAATAAGAGATTGAATTTCATCAATTAATTTTTCTTTTGTGTCTTTCTCTTTTTTTGGCCTTTTTGAGACAAGGTCTTGCTGTGCAGTTCAGGCCGGCCTTCAGTTTTCTTTGTAGCCCAGGCTCTTCTCAAACTTGCAATAATCCTCCTACCTCAGCCTCCCAAGTGCTGGGGTTACAGACATGAGCCACCACATCTGGCAATTAATTTTTCTTAGATGGCAGTAAATACACAAATTCTAGCGGGATAGGGCATTAGCTTCCAAATTACATTCTTCAGCTAGTACCTTAGACAAGACTTGAATCAGCCATTGTATTAACACGACCATTGGACATGGAGTATATGTACGACCAGTGGGTTCCATAATTATTTTTAAACATTCATTGCTATGAGTCTGCAGACCCAAAAGTTGTTGTGTTGGATACTTGTTTTTCTTTTTTTTCTTAGTACATGTTTACAATTCATAATGAATACATTGAGCATGAAGAGTTGGTAAATACACACATCACAAAGTAAAATGTGTTCTTGTTCAGCCATTCTAAAACACTTTGAGCAGGGAAAATCCACTGTATCCAGGATAGTTACTGATTCTGATAATGATAATCTGTGAACTGCCAAATCCATCTCTCCACGGAAGGATCTAGTATGAGTGACTGGCCTGTTGAACACCACCAGATAAAATATAAGATGCTCAAATTAATTTGGACTTTAGATAAGTAAACAATGTGCTTTTAATATGTCTCAAATATTTTGTGAGATATAGTTATCTGAAAATATTAATGGTATATCCAAAATTCAAATGCAACTTGGTAATTTATACGTTTATTTGCCTACTTTTCACCTTGACTCCTGGTAGCTGTCAGCACTGTGCAGGGTCGTGGCTTCTCTCACTGGTGTTGGTCATGAGGCTTTCAGCAGTGTCAGGAGCTCTGTCCACCTCACTGAAGGCCACGTTCCTTGGTCTGGGCCACCGTGGCTGTCTGCACAGATGCCACTGTGGCACATAATTGCCCGAAGAGAACCAGAAGAGATTCACAGCCTGAGTCATCCTGTGCCCTTGATCTCTTGTGACCATCCACGAGGGTGAGATACACAGGTTCATAGGCTTTGTTCCCGTGCAGTCAGTCTCTGCTCCAATTCCTCCGACTCTTGATCCAAACCCCTGACCTACTGGACACTGCCACTCCAGGGTTTCAGCAGCATGTTTGTTTCTCCACACATTTCTCTCTTTTATTTTTTAATTTTTGGACAGTTACTTCCTTTGAAGCTCTGGTTATCTATATTTTTTTCATTTTAAAGAGAATAAAATAGAAGAAAAACATTAAAAACACAGAACTTCAAAACAAGATGATAGAAAACCCATAGCAGGCCCTTCTCCTTTAAGATAAAGTATATATTGTTCACATATTTACCTAATAGGATTTTCTAAATACTATTGTATAGTGTGGCCCCTGAGAGGCTGTAATGTAGACGAAAGCTAGGTTTTCCCCTCTATTAGTTGGTGAGAGAAAATACCATATGTCGTATTGTGACCTTACAAAGAGGGGTTGGTCTAATGGAACTCGGGGAAATAGGATCTAGCCTACCTACTTCTGTAACTTTGTGCCTTCTGACGGAACCTAAACCAGATGCCAAATATACCATTTTCTCTATACAATGGATTGCTCTTTCCCTGAACTTACCTCTTATCTTGGGGAAGCTGATAGAATAGTACAGAGCTCAATCTGTATACTTCTAATTGTATAGATGGCAGGTAGACCTTAGTCAGGTCCTCAGTCTCGAATAGAGTTAAGTAAGCCAGGCATGGTGGTGCACGCCTGTAATCCCAGCACTTGGGAGGCTGAGGCAGGAGGACCATTGTGAGCTCAAGACCAGCCTGGGTTACAAAGTGAGCTCAAGTCCAGCCTGAACTGCAAAGTAAGACCCTGTCTCAAAAAGACACACACAAAAAAAGAGTTAAGCAAGCCAGGCACTGTGTATATGTACTACAAAAGGTAAAGCTTTATTCCAGAATTAAGTAAATGTAGGGCAGTGAGTCTACCCTACACTTTATATTAGCACATGTCCCATACACAATGAATGCGCTCATCATGCAGCACCAGGACATACATACGTCACATCTTTAGCCTCTTCCCCCCCTTCCCTTTCTTCCTTATCTTTTCATCCTTAGGTCCTCTTCCCATCTACAAAATGTCTAGATCCCCGTTTCCTATAACATCTCTTTTACTTTGCTCTTTATTTAAAGTTTAGGTTTCTCATAGAAGAAATTTTTAATGGGATTTTTTCCAGAAATGCTCCCCTGTTTCCTTATCCACAATAGATACCACTGTCATGTCTACAGGGTGATACAGTCTGAACACCAGGCCCTATGACTGCATGTGCTACAAAGACCCCTTGGTCAGAATAGCCCTCTAATCTGGTAGCTTCATGATCAAATCTGTAATCTCAACTACAGTGTGCGCTGAATTCAAAATCCAAAGAGGTAATGGAGAAAATTATATAAATCAAATTGTTCTCTACTTCTAAGGGAGGGATCCAGTGTGCCCACGTCACCAGCGCAAACATTATCAATTTGTACACAGTTTACTGTTGCTACAGGAAACACTGTCATGTGCTTAGTGTCCTAACATGGCACAATTTTACTACTGTGCAGATTTGATGCTCAGAAGCCCAGGCACGGCCTAACTGAATTTTCTATCTCTAAGAGTCACACAGTTGCAGTGCTGGAGTGGAGCTGAAGTCTCAACAAAGGCTTGTGAAGACCCTTCTCAGTCCCCTCCATTTGTTGCCAGAATTCCTCTCCATGCAGCTACAGCTGTACGGCTCAGCCCACATCCCATTCACTGTGAGAGAGAGGTCATCCTCAGGCTCCAAACGCTGCTTGCAGTTCTCTGCCCAACACAAATGCTCACATCACAGACATGGCCACTTGCTTCTGAAGGGTCAGGAGGAGATGATCTCTCTTAAAGAAGAATCCAGTTTCTCTCTTATGAGCTTTTCCCTAGCTTGGTCCAATTTGGACAACTTTCTCCTAATCTATCCACTCTCATTTTGTGTAGTACTAGGAATCAAACACAGAGCCTTTCCCATGTTAATCATATATTCTACCACCAAGTTACACCCCCACCGCCATGAAACTCCCTTTTGATTAATTAAAAACAGCTAATTTGTTACCTTAATTCCATTTGCAAAAGTGTTCATCCTTCCCATAAGATATAACTAAATTTGCAAAGTAAAGCTTGCATGTTTACAAGGCCTACTGTCACAGGCAAAGATTCCACGGCAAGGCTGTGCAGAGCTGAGAATCTTAGGGCATGGATCAGCACTCTGACCCCCTGTGTATTCCTCCAGTTCAAGAAGGTGCTATCCTAACAGGAGGAATAGCTGCCAGTCCTCAGCTCTGAAAGTACGCGGGCACTATCCATTGAGTTTATGCCTCTCATCTATTTCCTCTATTTTCTTCTTTTCAAGTTCCCCTTGGAGAAAATTGAATATTCTCAGTCAACTCTCTCTTCATGTCTCTTAGCATCTATCTCATATCTTCAGCTTGTGTTTCTGTGCTTTATTCTAGGTCACATTTAAATTTCCTTGTGAAACTCTATCTAATATTCTCTTTGGCAATAGAGTGACTATAAGACGTAAAAGAGAAAGTTAACATGACAAAAGTGTACAGAAAAACAAGATGTACACTCACATGATTTGGTGAAGAAAATTTACAATTAAGCATGTTTTGAAGAATAAAGTTGTGAAGTATGTAAAATGAACTAAGACTGCTTGGCTTAAAAATAAAAAATATTAGTGTGGATTCACAACTGAAACTTCAGTGTCTTTTCCTGCTGACCCTGTGGCAGTCTCTAGCCATGTCCCCTCCCACCCACTATCCTTAGAAGGGACATCAACGAACACCCTACATGTTGAGGCTCTAGAAGTTACTCTCTATTAAAGGGAAACGGAACTCCTTGGAGAGTGAGGAATTCCTGGTGCCGGCCTTGGAAAGGACTACTAGAAGCCTGGAAGGTATCTGTGCTGCCAGAAAATTGTCTCAGGTCATGATCACAAAGAAGCAGTTTACGGCACAGCGGGACAAGCAGCAAATAAAGACCAGGTCGCTACAGCTGAAGAACTTGAAGTATATCAAAGTGATACCTTTAAGTAAAAATAATATTTTAAACGATACACTGAAAAAGAAAGATGAATATAAGAAGATATTTTTAATTACTAGGAAATATTTCTAAGAACATTCACTTTGTTTTAGTAATGATGAATTCTTTTTGCTTAATAAAGGCTTTTTCTACACAGGTTAGTAGGAAAGGGTAGGCATAGAAAAGAGAAAATTAACTAAAGGATGAGTCTACTGCCATGCAGTATTCTGACAGACAGGGTCTCAGAGAAGAGGATAGAGTAGCAAATATACAAGATGATTTGATGCTAAGACTCAGCCAATCAGTTTCTGGGACGTAGAATTCTAAAAAATCCTAATGCAGTGTCATCAAATACTGTATATTGTAAACTGAGACCAAAATACCATGACCAAGCATTGGCAAAAGGAGAGGTACTTTGTTATAAAGGAAAACAACGTGTAACACATGCAAAAACTTTTGATTATCAGCAGAATTTTAAAATATTTAGAAGTTCCTATTTCTGTGTTTAATATTTGGAACATCAAGCAAGCAAAAGATGATATCCCTTTACAGTGAAATTGCTAGAACATAGAAAATCTTAACAAAATGGATTTTAAAATTTCCTTTTCCCATTTTTGTGTCTGAAATTCTTTTTGGATATTTTACGAATCTGCTCCCATGCAATGGTTCTTTCAGTGTGGGATCTATTCCTACTTTTATCTCTTTAGTTGCTTATAACTTACATACTTTCTGACGTCAGCTTGTTTACTGCGGGTGCTTGGGCTATTTTGTCTTTAGGACTTCCTTCATTGCGTGTATTTCCCGACATGGTCTGCGGGTATAAACTCAGCGGCACTGCCGCCTATGTTTCCCTAGGGAATTCCTCTCTCCCTAGTTTCTTACCTGTCTGCACAAGCGGGTTTATGAGTGCGTCCCTCAGCGCTCCACACTTGTGAATGTGGTCGCCATCTTCCCGCTGTTTGTTTTTCATGCAATATACATATGAATTGAGGATCTATTTGTAATAAAAAGTTGGAGTGTTGATTTCTCATAGGAGATTTTTTTCCTTTACTTTTACTCTGCAATTCTTTTGTTCCTTCCCTTTGCCGGTGGGGGAAATTTTTCTTGCATTAAGGAGGCAGCTCTTCCACTCTCCTATTTCCAAACAAAGGTTTTAATCACGTTCTCTGCATTCTACAGATGCAAAGCCACATCTGATGTCTGCTAAGGGTAAGAAATCCCCTAAATTTCCGCACAAATAAAATCTTGCAACTGTGGACCGCAGCGCCAGCTCATGCCTGGGTTCCAGTCCCTGCCTGATAATATGCTGCCCTATGTCTGCAGGCACTCAGACGTGGCAGCCCCCGCTCTGTATACCCGTACTCATTTCATTTCTCTAGCTGATCAGTCTGGCTGATATTTGTGGTGTTTTTACTGCATTTATTTATGTTTGGTGACTTCATTATTCCAAACAGTCTGAGAATCTTAATATCCTAAAGAATCTTAGTGGAGGAGCAGTTCGTAACATAGAAGCCTTCGTACAAGAGTCTGCTGTATGCTTTAAGCGGCGCTCAGGGGGTGGAGGGCGAGGAGAAGGCCCCTGTCCCTCAGTGACGCCCCATTTCCTGTTGAGCCTCAGCTCCCTCAGTAGTGAGTGCTTCTGAAGACTAAATCTCTGCTGTCTTGATGACACCCTGTCCTTTTCGCTCGCCCCACCCTGGGTTCAGGGAGGAAACAGGAAATCGGTATGAAAAGGACTGAAAACATGTAACAAGGGCCAGGGGCACAAAGCATGAGAGGAGACTATAACTAAATCTTTATGGCCTAGAAAAGAGGCAGCATGGCGGGGACCATGATTACAGTCCATCAATGTCTTCAGGTAACCGTGTCAGGACCCAGGGGATTTGCCAAGTGTGGGAGAAAATGGTAAAATAAGGAAGAATTGCTTGGAGTTGTGGATGTACCGTTTAGCCAAAAAAAGAACTTTTGATTATATGAAGTTAGAAAACACGCCAGTCACACAAGACACTCACAGGGAAGGGAGAATGAGCTGTCAGCATGTTTAGGATCAACAGGCCTACTGTCAGGGATTCAAACACGTTGTCACTGGAGACTCATATTATTACAACAAAACTCTGGTAAAACGAAACAAAACCCAAGCTCTAGAAAGGACCTCATTTTCAACCATTTTCTTAAAACGCAGTGTAAGTTTCCATCCACAGTGTGGGAAAGGACAGACCATGAGTTATGAGTGATACAATAGCTGTAACAGAGAGCTCTGACATGGCACTCTCTGCACGGTCCCCGCCACAGTGGCCAGAGGCTTGCTACAAAACAAAGACTCACAGGTCACCCAGATCTGCATTTTAACAAGATCCCTCAGTGACAAGCATGAATATTAAGGTTTGAAAACCACTAGAAGAAAACAAAGCTTTATATGTTTAGGAGCCCTTGAACAAACTTAAAGGACATAAATTGCTTTAGCAAAGAATCTTACCAAGCTGCTTTTTTGTTAAAATGGTAAACATTGACTTATTGTCTATGAAATGACTTTCTAATAAATGAGGATATTAATATCAATATTTACCTTAACATGTTTAAATATCATATATTCTATGCTGTTATGGTCTGTGTCTGGATGTCCCGCAAATCCTCATGTAGTTATTTGGTGGCTTTTAGAGTTTATCACTGATCCATGACCCAGCGCTGGGATTGTGGGGGGTGAGAGCTATACCCGCCCTAGGGCAGATAGTTTGCATACAATGTAACGGAGAGAAGGAGGCTGCTTGCCATCAGTCCTCCCTTTTGCCCTTATTCTTTTTGCTGTGTTCTACCACCATGGACTGTTGCCCACTGCCATGTGCCACTCTGCCTCAGAACCAGCCAAGTGTGGACTGAAACCTCTACAAACTGTAAGCTGAATAAATCTTTACTTCCTTCATTTTGGGTTTTGGGTATTTTCTCTCAGCAACAAGAGAAAAGTAACCAAGATATGTGCATTACTGCTACAGTTAGAATCTGTCATTTTTTAATTGGCTCTGTTGATAAGTTCATTTTGAGTTTTACAATTCTGACTGGACATATACGGTAAGCACTGGCACAAATAGTAATTTGGCTATGCAAAATATTACCATTTAAATTGGATTATGTCACTGGTTTGCAATTTGCAAGGTTTTGTGGGAATTTAGTGAAACAGAGCTAGACTACATGTGTGGCCCTGCAGGAAAATAGTGGGTAATTTGATGAAAAACCCCTTGGGCTGGAGATCACAACCCCTACATCACTGCTTTCCAGCTTCATAAACTCTCTTGATAGTTCACTTTTGTGAGTGTCTATTTATTTGTAATAGATAATGTTTCTTCTTTAAGAGAAGCTAATGAAATGCTGTACATAAAAAAGTTTCATAAAATGTTAAGGTCATCAGATAGTTGAGCGGTCACAGCCACTGGCTGGGAGGCTGGCAGACTATGAACACTGCACCTGTTAGCCTCTGCTTCTGACACTTGTGGACTTTGTGGCCGAATTCTTTGGTACCCATTGTCTCAGAGAGGAAAAAGACTTTCGTTAGACTGTTTCAGGAAGCTAATGGAACCTTTGCTCTGATGAAGCCTGACTCTTGGTCAGAAATTCAAGGGAAGAGGACTAGGACATGAAATTTTGACACTAGGGTTTGGCTTTCCCTTTGCAAAAGGAAAGAGGAGCCTCTGCCCTCCAAGTACTTGAAAATTCCAGGCATTTGCTTCTAGCAGATGTATATTTTAGGAAATGGAGAGCAGAAAGGTCTATGTTATAAACATATTGAATTCTTAAACTCAAGTTACCGCCTGATACTTCAAATGTATCTTGTATTTGTGCCACAAAAGTATCTTCATAATGTTATTGCCATTTAATAACACATTCAAGGTAAAATTATGAAACTTTCATGTCTAAAAACTCAAATGACCTGGCAACCCTAAATCTGGTTGCCAACAGACAATAAATATTCCACTCTAACTGGATATGGGCACTTGGGTGCTCAAAAGCCATAACACCCTGTGCCAAGCTCCACTCCTTTATGTGTTTTACAACCGTTTGTCTTTGACCAGGCTTCAACCCTCAGCTTCCACATTTGCCTTACGGTGATTCTCAGTGATAGTGAAGCATCTGTGGCAGGTCAGAGTGCCTGTCCAATGTGCCTGTCCGGTTGGCGGAAATTCAGGTGCTCCAGGGGGCAATCCAGGAGACTGAGCCCCTAAGACTCAAAGACAAAGCTTAGGTATGAAGAAGCTTGAGCTCTGCTTGGACTTAATTTGTCTCTGAGGGGGCCAAGCTACTTCTATTGCCTGGGTATATATAGACACGCTCAAGAATCCCTCAAGCGCTAAAAGTAGTCTTTGCACATTTATTCCTTTCACTGAGCCCATCTTTGCCCAGGCAGACTCTGTTCTCTGAGGCTGACTGCTGCTGGTTCAGAACCCACACCAGTTAGGAACATGGGAAGCAGACACGTCTGACTGAGGCAGTGGAGGCCCTCAGCCAGGAGAGAAGCGCATGTGGGCAAGCGCTGTCCGACTAGTGAAGGGGCTGCTCCCAAACACCATGGCTCTTTTGCTAACGACATTGCCATAATCGTTGGGATTATATTCCAGTATTGAACATCATAAGGGGTTGAATTTAGCATTACATTGAAGATGACTTCTCATTTGATTATTCATGTACTTTGATACCTTCTGTTCTCCTCCATAAAACATAATCATATACCCATTTTTTTCCATTGACAAACAATTTTATAATAGAAATAAATTTTCTGGTAAAACATTAACATAAAACCAGATTAATATGGAGTCAGTCTTATAGATCTAGTAAAAAAATTGCTTGAGTTGGGGTATTTATCTGTTCCCCCAAATTTAATAAATGTTGTTGGAGTCAAGATAATTGCATGGGGATGTATTCTTGATTTAATTAATTAAACTCTATGAGATGTTATCAGAGTTGACAACAACAATTCAGATTTGTTCCAGTTGCTAAATCTGATGGGAGCACATGGCTTTATTTGGCTCTCTGGGCCCACAACAAAGGGCTTGTGAGGGCTGAATTCTAGATTAGCCACTGGCTCTGTGGATGTATGCAGGAGCTGATGGAATGTGACGGGGAACTGAGATTTGTGCCAACTACTATTGCACCAGTTATCTTACTACTGTTAGCAAAAATCTAAATGAGTACCCTTGACTCATTCTAAATTAATGGAAAAACTACCAGTAGCTTGCGACTGTGCCACAGAGTGCTCCATCCTAGGCACCAAGGGCACAGAAATCCTTTTCTGTAAGACCTATCAATCAAGTTAAAGGAACCAGAAAAGTTTAATATTCCCTTGGCCTTTTACCCCTTACCTTGGCATGAACTGTCCATGAAAGCAGCAATGTTCACATGCTTAACACAGGCACAGTGGTTGACAGATGGCTGATATTTGATAAATGCATGATGAATGGATGCACTAATGGATGGATGTGTATGAAACTCCATGCTAAGGAAATATGGATGGAAAAAATTTTACTTATTAAATGACCAGACCCAAAGTGATTGCTGATGCCATTGGCAAGCCCTTGACACCCTTCACTGAAAGGCTCAAACTCATTCTCCCAGACCACAGCCTCACTCAGCCCCGTGTAGAATGCTCTGTTCTCAGGCCCTTTAGTCCTTCACTTGGATTGTCAACACCATTTTCCTCATTCCTGATGATCGTACGCATTCAAAGAGAGGAGAACAGCATGGGATTCTGAAAACACAGGGTTCTCAAGACTGCAGTCACCACGAATCTAATAGTTAGCACTTCTGTAGAGCTACACAAGGGGAAATACTATGTTACCTTCCTACTCAATATGCCAGATATTTACTCCATGCTGATTTTAATTTCATATTCTAAGTGTGGCATTAAAGGAAAAAATCATAGATAGATAAATAGATAGGTAGGTAGATAGATAGATTTCAGTTGCTCTTAACCTAGTCTACCCTCCTTGCCCTGAGGAAGGCATCCTACTTTCCTTTGCTGATATTTGGGTGTAGACAGACGTTTTGAATAGACAGTAGCATTAAATCTTTTCCAAAATGTGGTTTTATACAGAATCTATCACAGATAAGAATCACAGTAACACACAGGCATTAGAATACCCGCTGTGACTATAACAACCAAGATCCCAAAGAGACCAACAAATATATTCTCATCCCTATAGCCTTAGAGTTAAAGCAAAGCCCCCAAGAACCACTGAAATTCAGGACATCTGTGTTCCACAAGCCACGTGGCTAATTTAAACTCCTTTAATGTTTCTTTAACATGGTTTAGAACTTTGTGTGTTATAGAATACTGCTTTTTCTCCTCACATTTTCCTCTTAATTTTGTTTGTTAAATTCACAAAATATATTCAACTTTTAAACATAACATTAATATAGAAAGAGGCTTTTTGCTTCATCTTCAAAACAAACATATGTTAATTACTGTGGTGCAAAAGCTGGAAAAATTAGATTATATAAGAATATAATCTGTCCAGTTTAATAAACAGGACTGAAAAACAGTCAACGTGGTGGCACCATTAGACTGATTGTTTTCTGTAGATACACAGAATATATGAATAATAATTTTTCTCTTTGTCACTCTTGCTGACTTGAAGGCACAATCACATAGCGTATTTCTGATTCATCCCAGGCCCTGTCCACGAGCCACATGTGCAGAGTTCTGATAAGGTAAAGAAAGATGTATTTCCATGTCAACAATTTATAGGCTGGAACTATTTTGAGTTGTTAATATAAACTTTGATATTAGCTCATTGAATGTGATGATTTTGCAAAGAACAAATTTTCACACAATTACAATGACTGCTAAAATGTATTAAATCTCTAGAGAAGTTGGGAAAAATGTACACAGGGCAGGACTGTCAATCATCTCATGCTCTGATTGGTGGCATTAGCATGTGATTTTTGTTAACTAGAGAAAAATGACAGTATAATATTTCATAATGGCCTCAAACTAAAATGTTCTGTCACTTTTTATAGGTTCCTTCTGTCCTTCTTTGTCTCTATGGAATAATAAAAAAAAATGCAAAAAAAAAAAAAAAGAGAAGGAAAAGCCCAGAGGTTATATCTTGAGGCATCATATGATTTTTATCACTTCATTAATACTCAGAAAATTATAATATCATTATCATAACTACAGGGGACAATAATCTGAGTGCCATAATGGCTCCAGTCCCTGGGCATTACACCAATCAATTCTTCTGTTTTCTGTTTCTGGGACTCCGTTGCTGAGACAAAATTAAAATTATTTCATGTGAAGATGCAACCTCAAGAAGAACCATAAAACCCAAGTGAGAGAGAGTCTGCCAATGATGTCATAACCGAGTCTCAGTATCCAGGGTTCACAGAGGTCACAGTGCAGGGAGAGTCCATGGAAGAAATAGGTGGAGTTTGACTAAGAGCTGAGAAGAATCAAAAGTCAAGGTTGGCTTGGCAGGTGCGTGGTAGCAACTGCAAGCAAAGACACAAAACATTGCTAGAAAAACTCAACTCTGAGACTGTCTACCTCCCCACTATTCCAGCATTCTTATTTCAATCTCTCCGAAATATCAAAGAACATGACAAGAGCTGGCCCCTGGTGAACGCCTCTCATCTCTGCCTGGAGCAGCAAAGCTGCCATCTGCAGATTGCTTTCCTCCTCCCTGAAGTTGCTCTCAGAGCCTGCTAGTGTCAGGGACCACCAGGGCGGGGAGAACAAGCAGGTCTGTTCTTGAGCATCTCCAGACTCCTCTGATGGGCGACTTAGGCCTCAAGACTAAAACTCTCTTAGAATTGCATATTGACCTTCACTCCAGCCCAGTCTCTCTGCTTTCTCTCTCTCTCCTTCAAGATCAGCCCTGTATTCTGCTGCAATGGCTCCCCAGCCTCTCAGAAACATTCCTCTCAGAAAAGTTCATGCCAACTTAATCTTACTTTGGCATCTGCTAGTTTAAGGACTCAGAGTCACTTACCTGTCAAGCACACTCTATGAGCCCAATGAAAATTCGGGGGTCATGGCTCAGCATTGGACATCTATCCTATTCCAGATATTTCCCGCATTCCCATATCTAACTTAAGCCCCACATCAGCTCCATGCAATAGTGTCATCCTGTATTTAAGTTAGCCATACTCAAAGGTTTTACAAAGTTATGAAATTACCGTTTTGTAGAGCAAAATGGTCAAATATTAATAGGTTTATAGCTTAACATGTAATTTGTCATGATCATATAGCTAAATAAACAACCTATACTTCAACCCATTTCCATATACTTCCGAAGGACAAATTCTTGTCACACTTCACAATACTCCAGGATATGCAGTGAAAAGAAAACACAGGCACATACCTAAGCCGAGGTTATATGTGACAATGTCCAAAGCCTCTCAGAATATCAAAAATCTTAGGAAAAGAATGATAATTTTCAAAATGGTTCTCATTCTCAGTCTTTCCTCGATGTTCAAGATAGTGAAGATTATAAAACAGCATGAGTAACACGTGTGTGTGTGTGTGTGTGTGTGTGTGTGTACATACACACACGCATAGGAAAAACACCTGTAGTTTGTGTTCCATGGTGAGTGCATTACTTGTATCATTTATAAAGTCATTAAAATAAAACATGAAACTCTGTTCAAGTCATTCTCTAAACGAATCTATGACCTCAATGTCATGAACTATACCCTCCTGTCAGGAAACGGACAGTCTTTAATGAACAAAACATATCCCTGAAAAACATGCTCCTCTAACTCCTTGGGATACTAGGTACTACAGGTTGTTTGGATTTGTTCTGAAGACTTTGTCCCTGTGGCACAGCAGTAGTGTAATGCCATATAAACAGGCCAGAAGAATGTGCATGGGCTAGGATATAGCTGAGTGGCATAAGCCCCTGCCTGGCAGGCACAAGGTCCTGAGTTCGATCCCCATTACCAAAAAAAAAAGAAGAGAAAAAGAAGACTGTGTATGACCCAGTCCTAAAAAGCTCAGTGAGAATACAGCCAGCTTTGCTGGGGCCACAGGAAATGTGAGCACACAAAGACTTTTGTGCGTTTCTCTGTGAAGTTCTGATTATACATGTGCCTGACCGAATCTACATATTCTTCATGGACAAATTTGAAAGGAAAATTCAAGCTTCACTAACAGCTGTTTATTACTGTGAGACTATGAGAGACATTTTTGTGACAACATGCAAACAATAGAGGAACACAGGATAAATACTGAACAAAGTAAAGCCTAAACCAATAGTGTGCTTTTGGTAATAAATCTTGCTATTCAGAAAAACAAGACTTTATTCATTGCTGTAGGCATTATTAATAACATCAAAAAGAGATAATAATGTCTTTATCCTGACCTTGAAATTTAATTGAAGAACACGTAAGATTTAGGATCAATTATTCTAGAGAAAGGAAAAGACATATTCAGCAAAAATAAAAATCATTTGTCACTTCCTCCTCTATTTCTGTGATGCTTATATATTGTCATAGCACAGCATATTTGAATATAGAACTGGATCCTTTTCTCTCATGTCAGTGAACTTGGTGTGTTACTTGATAGCATGGCCCCAAATTAGACTATTCAAATAAGCAGTCAAGTCCCTGTCTGAACAAAGGGTACTTAGTCAACACTGAATAAACATGTTAAAAAGAAAACAACTGGATAAATTTATAGTAAAGCATCAGGCCATATCAAGGACTGTTCCCAAAGTCTTTGTAGTATCCACAGGAAATGACCTAGGAGGTAGAAGAGGTACAGTACCTATGGGATTCAGTTAAGCTTCCAGCATTCTTATGGCAACGATCATTCTACTACTCTCCCTATTGCTTAAGAAAAGCATTTGGTTACTCTAATGTTCAAAGAACAAAAATTGATATCGATGAACTGATACATTTCTAGATACAATATATATTTGCTCTAAAACTTCTTCCTTTTGCATGTTTGATGTCTTTCTAAAATTCATTAATCAAGTAATACATTTTCACTTTATGCCACCAGGAGAGGTCCACTGAGCATGTGTCAGTGCTGGGAAATGTATAAGCCTTATTTCTGGTAAGCCTCTTAATAACCCTTTAAAACATGAACCATCAGTCTCATTTTAAAGATAAGAAAACTGAGGCACGGCCCACTTTTGTGATACTGACATGGTAACAAAGGAATGACACTGCCCTCGGTTCAGCCCCAGAGTCAGGCTCCAAATGTCCCTAAGTGAATGCGCTTGGCAGTCAGCAGTAAAGAACTTACTTTTGGCTTTTTCTTGCTGACCAGAGGGTCTACGGTGAACATACAAAACAACCCCGCTAAAGAAAAGCAAACAGAAACTATAATATTTCTAAAATTCCCCCCAACAGCTAGGTTCTGTAGGAGAATAAAAAGCAGACAGTTTTAGTTATTAGCCTGATTATTCAAGAGCTGACCACAGTCTATACCTTCTCCAGGTGTTCTCTGTTCCACTTCAAGTTCTTTCTTACCGTGTTTATCTTTCCTTGCTTATTTCTGATGTGTTAAAAAAAAAAAAAAAAAAAGGGAGAGGCCCGTATAGGCCAGTGCTGTTGTTTCAATCTGGACATCAAGAGGAGGGGAGCAGCCGCCCGCTGTGGAGGTAAGAGATGAAAAGCAATCTAGGACCTAAATTCACATTTTTAAGGGAAAGCAAACTTCTACAGCAAATGAACTCACCTTGGCAAGAAAGCAATGTGTCTCTCTCAGACGTCAAATGTCAGGACAGGGAGGCCCTGGGAAGTAAAAGTCTTGCTTTCTCCTCATCTAGAGGTGAATAGATGATTCATCATCACAAAGTAAATACTCTAAAGACATCTCTGGTGTGGACGTCTAGTGAACAGATGACGCGAGGGACACAGGCACATCTGCTTCCGCTCTCCTTCATCTGTCAGCTGACTGGCATCAACCCCACTGGTGAGACCCAGCAGAACGGCCCACCAGGCAAAGAGAGAAGGAAAGATGTGCTGCTATCACTTGTGACAGTCACTCCATTTGGGAGAAGAGGAACAGGAACCTTTGACTACAGCCAGCCACCTGGGTCACACCATACAGCCAGGTCTCTAGACCCACTCTGGTCTGTCCCTTTCCTCTGTACATTGTAAACGTGAGGCCAATGATCTATCTGTTCTCCCTCAGGCCATGGAAATTCACATGACTCAAAGCATTTTAAGAAAACTATGATTTTACCTCAGGATCTGAAGTCAATTTCTCTGAAATTTTAAGAGCACGATATGGCTGTTATTTGACAGTCTACTCTTTCAGTCACTGGTGTCTCTTTTTGTTGTCGCTAAAATCAACTGACTGATTGTTCTTAGCATTCAGTACTGAGTTATAAATGCAGTGCTGAGGGACTGTTCCCACGCACGTAGAAGGCCATTTCCTAAAACTAATATGCCTCTACATGCTACACTGTAATCCTCAGAAAAGTGAAAGGATGCTGCTCAAACATCGATAATGAAGTTGGGTGTAATTCTATAAAATACAAGAGCTGTCTGGTTCCTTATAAGTATCATATTTACTCTGCATAACAGCATACTGGGTAACTATTCCAAGTCTTCACTTTACACATGAAGAAAAGGAGATTCTGGAAGAAAAGTAGATTCAGTCAGCGAGGACCAGAACTTACACATAAACCCAGGTCTCCTGTTCTAAATGCTTCTTCCAAATGAACCAAGATTCTCCTGTTGCCCTGGATCTCTAGGTTTCAGGAGGTCCTTTCTCATATTATCTCCTCTGGCCTGGGGAGCCTTCCCGGATGCTTATTTGCTGTGTGCTTCGCAGCTGCCTCCCAGTCCATGGTTAATTTCCCATCATTTTCCGTGAGCAGATGTTCCTGAGGGGCAGCACAGCTCTCTCATCCCTGCCGCTATCTCCTGCGGATGCCTGGATTGAGCACAGTAGCCGCTGGCCATCCTTTTGATCTGAAAAGAAAAGATTTCCCCACTAGGATATTCCTCATGATGATGTAATTAGTTTCCTGGACATACCTGGCAAATTTATGTCTAATCGCAGGGGATGAGGGGGCAGGAGAAAAAGCCATCCATCGCGGGTTGTGCCCGGTTGCTGTAGATAATATGCACAGCCCCCAGCTGCCTCCTCCCACTCAGTGTCCTCTTTAGTGATTGTTCAAAGACTCAGGGGCAAGAGGCTGCTCTTCAAAAGCGGTGGGGAACTTCGCATTCATAAAGGGGTCCAAGGCTCTATTAAATTGCTTTTTCAAACTTGGCAAAGACATTAGAGCTGGAAATCCTTTCAGCTTCAAACTGGCCCTAGCATTAAGAACAGGTAAAGCTCCTATTAACTTTTTGGAGAGTGTTTTGATTCAAAGACACAACATGGAGCATTCTGTACAAACAAATCCAGCTGTTCAAAATTTCCAATCCTGTGTGTAGAGTGGCAGTGCAATCTTTTTTGCCCAAGATCGTGTTTTGAGGTATTGTTAGAAAAGCTGGCTCCTAAATTCAAGTACCACACATGAAAAAAATGTAAAACATAATTAATTCATAATTTTATCAATGAACCACAAGTATAATCTGAGATCTACTATGTAAGTATTACTTTGAAGGTCAGAAAATAGTTTAGGCTGAACAGAATGATGCCATGAAATAGGCTGTGATGTGTGGTTGTATATTGCCAGAAATCATTAACTAGGAAAAGAGGGATAAAGTTGGTGCAACACAGCCTGTCCATTAATCAGTCAACAATTCATTTGAGATCCAAACAGCACACAATAACATCTCCCTTTAAAAGCACACTCAAGGCAGATATTTCATAAGGATAGAAGCAAAAGCCCCACAGGCCAATGTTGTCATAAATGAAGGCAACGAGAAAGAACATGGCCCATAGCCAATTTCCACATCTCTGCATATGACCTTACCCTATTGTCAGGAATATGAGTATGCGGGCGACATCATTTGAGAGGCTTGAAAACACTAGACAAAGGGTTTCAAAATCTACTGAGAAAGAAACACTTAAAGATATTTTAAATTGCTGTTTCACAAAACAATATTTATAGTCTGGATTTTAATGTGAATTGAATTGAATTGCTGTTTTTGTGGTAAAGTTTAAAAAAGGACGGATGCTACAATCAATTCTATGGATGGCTGGTCACCTGCAGGACAGTGGAAGCAGAAAGAATAATTTATACAACCAAACAGCAAGCTTCTCAATGTAGAGATGCTGCCGTGCACCTCTTGACTCTAGAGACAGTGAATTTGAGAGGCAGTAATTCATTCACATTTTTCTCTTCCTTAATAAACACCACAGGTTCTGAGACTTGTAATAACCATGGCTACTTCTTATTATTATGTTTTTAAATTTCTCAATACTCTGTTTCTGTTTATTTGTTTTGGTATTGAAGGGCAAATCCATGGGTGCTCTACCAGGGAACCCTGTGCATAGTCCTTTTATTATTTTTGGTTTTTTTATCCTGAAAGAGTCTCACTAAGTTGCCCAGGGCAGACTCAAACTTGTAATTCTCCTGTCTCAGCTTCCTTCCAAATAGCTCTTGAATTCCTCAGTTGCCAATGAAGCCACTGATAAAATTAAATGGCTTCTCTGACAGATAATAGAAGCTTAATATGCATTAGTTGTTTACATTTTTAAAATCTGTCACTGTGTGTACTCATATACCATGCTAAGTCATCCTGACCAGTAGTGAAGTGAATAGGGCAAGACACTAGTGAAAATTAAAACTTGATCCGGTTTCCAGTGAGCACAGAAGGTGTTGAGGAGACGTCACCAGTCTTATCCTTGTGCACAGCTGGTCCCCAAGTTTTTTTCCCCTTCCCCTATTATACAGAAAAAATTCCTTAGATTGTATATGTTTTTAGCACTCCAAGGATCGACCTGCCCTCTGTAGTATATTTTCTGTCTTGTAGTTTTTATGACATCTATATTTAGCATTATTTAATAATTACTTCTAGATGAAAAATATTTTTGTTAGGGTGATGAACAGTGCATTAATATGATTAATAACAATTGTCTCCTTGGCAGGAGACCCTGGGGATTCATTGTCTGGTGAGGAAACAGCAACGTTTTGCCCGTCAGAAACTCAAGTAGGACACTGGAGGTTTTCAGGAGACCAGCACAGATGGAAGACTACAGGGCCGAGATTCAGAGATCAGAACCCACGTTCGGTTGAAATCATAATCTTGCTCTAAAATAACAAGTTTAGCCACTGAAATATCACTGCCATATTGTTAGTGAGTTTCCTTCTTGCCATTCAAAGAATAAATGGAATGAAAATGCATGAGATTATTGCTACAGAGTTTCTCTGGAAAACAGGCATTTTCGGTCTGCGCTGTTATAAAACCGTCTTGAAAAGCTGGCATGTGCCCAGCTTTGTGGCTGTTACTTAGACTAAAGAAAAAAAGAAATGATGAGAAGGGATTGAAGTAAATTAAAATTGAGTTAACGTCTACCTTCCAGACATTTCTCTGGGTGGCATTTGTAATCAAATGCAAACTTCTTCTTTATAAGGGATGAGGACTGATTTAAAAATGAATTATCGGTAAAAATATACAAGACCTTAGCAATTCAAACTGAAATGAATTATCCAGCAGTGTCTGAATAATTTGATCAGGGTAGTGCCCCAACTGTCTCCCATTTCCCCTCAAAATTAGGGGGGTAGGAAAGATGCGGCTCACGTTGGAGCGCTCTGCTTTTCACGTTGATTTTAAAATTGGGCAGATCCCTCAGTGTGAACTTAATGAACGAGTCTGTGGTATCAAAACACTAGGGTACAGAGTAAAAATTCAGTCAATCACAAAAGCATTCTGGCTTTCTGTAGATACGCAGAGGTTATCCTTTCAAACAGTAATTATTTTCACACAAAGGTGAGCCCTGCCATATCTTGTCACAATCTGCACTGTGAGATGGCTTTTCTGTGAGAAAGAGAACACTGAGAATCCCCCGAGTCTTTGGTGATTTAGAAAAAATTTTAAGTACTGTATCTCTAACTCAAATTCCACAGTAAATTTCTCTACAATAAATTATCTCTACAATGAATTCCTTATTAAGTAAATCCCACTGGCACTGATGCCTGGTATTTGAGACACAGACTATCAATCTAACACTTATTACAGGAGATAAATATAGCATTCATTCTAAATACTGTGCACCAGAGCCTGCTGTGACCATGCATGCCTGTGACTTTGCACTGTGAAGACAAGAGAAAAATACATCTTATAGAAAAATAAAACAAAAATTGTAAAGTACTCTCCACAGTCTAATCTTTGGGCTGACTGTGGTGAGCCATGAGTGGTAACAGCAGGATTTACCATCCACTGAGCACAGTGCAGGTCTCATTGATCATTGGTCTGTGTGACCTCAATAGCCACATGACTTATTTGAAACTTTCTAACTTCATAAGCAATTTCATTACACTTAGTTTCTATTCTGAACTAAATGGAAATGTTCAAAGTCTAACTGGCAAGACCACCTTTTTAATAGTATCTATCACAACTGTTTAAGGAAAAATATAGTATAGTATGTGCTCTAGTTTGTAACATTTTTATGAGCCAACAGAAGCAGCTATGTGGAATATTCGCCTAGCTTTTTCTTTCTGTCTCATTAGTTTAACCAATCTTACCCATGACGCATCCCTATCATTCATTTTATGATTTAGTAGATGTTAAAACAGGTCCCAACACTCAGGTAGACATAGATGCAAAGCAAACAGCCAGTGAGGGAACCAGGCCACCTAAAGTTGCAGGGACATTATACTCCAGGAGATGAACACTGAGATCAAAATATGAAGTTAGCAATTCAAAGAAAAGAATAAGTACATGTTTCTAAATCCAGGAATCCAGGAACAGGAATCAAAAGCAAGAGAGCTAAGAAGAAGGAGACAAGGTCTGGGAGCGCCAAGGGGATGGGGCAGATGGTCTGCTTTTACAAGGATGCCTGGCTTTCCGGCACTGTTCTACTGCTGACCGGTGAAAGTGAACTGCTCTTAAAGAACTGTTGGCAAGACATGTTTTCTTAAGTAAACTGCTAAATATGTTCATCCTTAAAGTATTTAACGCCTTCTCTTCACCTGTTAAATAATCCCAGCTACTTGGGCTGGCATTCAAAACTCTGATTGCAATACACCTTCTCTAGCAGCACTTTTTGTTCGGATTCATCTTCATGAAGCCCTGTGTTTGTTCATGGTGTTTCCTGCTGACAGTTGGAGAGGAGCTGAGCCTCCAGATTAAAAAGGCACATGTATGGGAGAAGGCAAACCATATCAAATCACACACTGGTAAAATTTCAGAATATTAAGAAAAAAGTAAACATCCCAGGGACCATTAACTCTTCTATGCTTTTAAATTAATGTTTCCTAAGTTGCTCCTCAAAATTTCCAGTCTTTTTTCCTTGTCTGCATTCATAGACAATGGTATTGCTCAACAGTTGAAGCAGTTAGAAGACTACATCTGCATGACAGCAAGACATCTGCTTACTACCTCCTCCTTTGCCTAGATAACTGCTTTGCAACCCAGCGAGCAGCCTGAGACACGCTGCTCCTCAAACTGACCGCGCCCTGCATACTCAGCCTACTCTCTGTGGAGTACTTAATCACATAAACTAGGGCACCTCTTTCTCCTGTTCAGGGTTTCTCCAACTGACCACTCCTGTCAGCACAGAAATATACTCCTACTTGTTCTACTGGAAAAAAATATTTTTTCTTGACCTCTTTACACATGAGTTATCACCATTTCTTCATTTCTCCAATACCTTTTTCAGCAAATCTATTTGCAAAGACTATCTGCAGGAGTTGCCTCCAATTCCCTTTCTTTTCGTTGTTACCCTGCCACCCTTCCTCGTATCTTCAGTCAGACTCCCTCTCACCATTATAACCTCTCCCCCAAATTGCTCTTGTAAAGGACATCAGTATTGGCAAGTTGGCACAAACCCACAGGGAAATTGTGAATCCTCCTATTATTTGCCTGAGCAGCAGCATTTGAGATAAAGCATTAAGTTCTCTTCCTTCACATACTTTGTCTGCGTAGCTTCAGGACAGTAGGCATCCTTCAGGTTTTTTCTTTTTTAAACAGTTGCTCCTTCCAAACATCTTCTCTTTTTCTTTTATATCTTTTGTTGTTGAAACATTATCTCTGCATTTTGTGCTGCTGTAACAAAATACTGTTAAATGTATAAAGAAGAAAAATTTTCCAGGGATATAGCTCAGTGGCACAGTGCCTGCCTGGCAAACATGAGGTTGTGAGTTTGACTCCCCTTACCAAAGAAAAAAAAAAAAGAGGAAGAGGAAGAGGAGGAGAAGCAGAAGGAGAAGGAAAAGGAGAAGCAGAAGCAGAAGGAGAAGCAGAAGCAGAAGGAGAAGGAGAAGGAGGAGGAGGAGGAGGAGGAGGAGAAGGAGAAGGAGAAGGAGAAGGAGAAGGAGAAGGAGAAGGAGAAGGAGAAGGAGAAGGAGAAGGAGAAGGAGAAGGAGAAGGAGAAGGAGAAGGAGAAGGAGAAGGAGAAGGAGAAGGAGAAGGAGGAGGAGGAGGAGGAGAAGGAGAAGGAGAAGGAGAAGGAGAAGGAGAAGGAGAAGGAGAAGGAGAAGGAGAAGGAGAAGGAGAAGGAGAAGCAGAAGGAGAAGAAGAAGGAGAAGGAGGAGGAGGAGGAGGAGAAGGAGAAGGAGAAGGAGAAGGAGAAGGAGAAGGAGAAGGAGAAGGAGAAGGAGAAGGAGAAGGAGAAGGAGAAGGAGAAGGAGAAGGAGAAGGAGAAGGAGAAGAGAGTTGCTTTCTGCTTCCAGAATGGTGCTTCTAATGCAGCATATTCTGCAGTGCAGAGGAGCTGAACCCGTACCTGAAGAAAGGGAGAGAGCAGTGGGGTAAATGTTCTCATACAGTCATCTTCTAAGGGCACCATTTCCCATCCACAGTGATTCAGCCCTCATCACTCCATCCTTTCATACATGCAGTGCCACTAACCATTATCACATAGGGAGCTTCAGCATAAATTGTGAAGAAGACAAAAGCATTAAAAACACAGAAAGCACCCTGAGAATTACTATTTTTTCTCTATCTACAGTTGTTGATAAGGGCTCTTATCCATCTCAGTACATCTCATACCATCTAGATAAGGTAATCTGCAAATTTAGACTTCTGTCCAGACTTCTCATGAATTTCATTGATATATGACATCTCCAAAATATAACCAATTTTCCTAAACCTCAAACTATTCAACCTACAAAATTCCCCATCTCACTGAATTTTAAATTGCTGAAATAAAATATCTTGGATTTACCCTTCAATCCTTTGTTTCACATTCCACATTTAATTCACCTGAATATTCCATTGATATCACTCTCAAAATATATGAAGACTCCAACTAGAAATCACCATAATCCGGTCTGAGCCACACGTAAGGATATCATTTAAGTACAAAGTCACATACAGGTGGAAAATACATGGATATAATAACATACATGTCATAAACAGTAAGCATAAGAAGGTGTGGGTGGTTATTGTAATGAAAAGTAATCTGCATGCCAAGAAAAGCAGTGTGGGCAGAGACCTCAGCCCCACCCGCTGTGGCTACCAGTATCTAGGTGATAAGCAGCATAGGAAGATATGGAGACCAGCGGGAACATCAGCCACACAGTAGGGCCCCAGCCGGGATGCACAGGGTGCACAGATGGGACTAGCAATATGAAATTGTCAGAAGCAACAGTAATAAAACGAGCTAACAGCTGGTGAGCTAGGTGACCCAGCCTTGAGCTTAGGAACAAGGATACACTGAATAGAAACAGGCAACTGGGGCTTCCTCTTTTCTATCTTATATTTTTTTCTCTTTCTTTCTTCTTTCTTTTTTTTTTTTTCTCTAAATGACTTGGGAGAAATCTAGTCACAGAAAACTAACCCCATCCCATAAGCCCAGAGATCAAGTTTAGATAATCACTGCACACTCCTTTGCTCTTTCTCTCCTGCCCTCTCCTCTAGTTTCCCAAAGCTTGTGTGATCATCTTTCATCCTCCATCCTGGATTCTACTTTCTTTTTGTTACCTTTGTTTTATTCATTATCTTTCTTAAATTTTTCCACCACAGGGTAAAACCCCACTACAAGGAGAACCACTTTGCATACAAGCTACCAATTTATGATAGGTTCTGTAATATAATTGTAGATTTTGCTCCTATGGTTAAACTTTCAAAATCAATAGTTACCACAGTTTGTCAGTGTCTAAACTGTGCTAGGTGCTACTATTACTGCTAATTACACTGTTAGCTAGGATGTCATTTCTTTTTAACCACTTGTTCTCAGTTCTATAAAAATACTGGGAAGTTTCAGGGTTACAACCTCACTACACCCCAGCACCAGAGGATTGGGGACTGAGCCAAATAGAACCAACATCTCACTTTTAGTTAATTGGAAAGGTAGGACCTTGGGACAATCATAAACCAATAACCTACTATACCTAGAAGACATTCTCAAAGAACAAACCTTACCTAAAGAGACCTTGATACTAGTGATATATCTACCTACTACAAAAACTTACAAGGATTAACACAGAAAACAAAATAAAAACTTTTGAAATATAAAATGATAAGACATAGAGGAAAAATGCAACCTTATATCTCAAGCTAAGCAAGAACAAGTCCAGGAGACAAGGAGACAAAAGAAAATGGAAGAAACATGCTTGACAGCTCTCAAATGATAGCAACCAAAGTAAAGAAACAAATACATGAGGCTATAGAAGAAATCAGATTAGAAATAGTCTCTTAGGTAAGAGAAGAAATGTCAGCATTTGTAAAGGAATTGTTCAGCAAATCTACAGTAGAGATAAAACAATAGAAGGTGACAGGAAGAGGATGCAAACAGTGGGTGATCAACACAGAAAAAGATGAAATGTGTGAAATGGATTTGAACAGGTATCCAAGAAATTCAAAATACCACTGAAACCTGGCCAAACTGCTTAAATGAAACTGAAGACAGACTTTCAGACCTTGATATAGGATCCAGGATAGTGATCAGAAAAGGAAAAATCTCTTGAAGATAATAAGAGATCAGGAAATAAAAATACAACAGCTGCAAGATGACACAAAGAAAAAGAAAAAGAATTTGTATCAGTGAAAAAGCAGGAGTCAACACAAATGACATAAGAAACTACTTGCAGAAGTAATAGCAGAAAATTTACCAAGTATGGAAAAAGAATCTGACATACACATAAGTGAGGCATATAAAATGCCAATGAGCCATAATCAAAATAAATCTATGCCCATATATATATATATATATATATATATATATATATAATAATCAGGACCTCAAACTCAGCACAAGAATGAAATATTAAAAGCTGTTAGAGTAAAGAAACAGATCACCTATAAAGGAAAGCCCATCAGAATCACAGCAGACTTCTCAACACTTCTCAGGCTTCTCATCAAGTCAAGAAGAGCTTGGAGCAAATGATTTCAAGTCCTGAAAGAAAACAACTTCAACCAAGATTGATGTACCCTGCAAAACTATCTTTCAAAATCAATGGAGAAATAAGATACTTCCACAACAAAGGACAAAGGAAGAAATTCATGACCACCAAACCAACTCTACAAAGAGTACTGAAAAATATTCTAGATAGAGATAAAAATGACCACAGTTCCAAGAAAAACAATAGAAGGAAGACATCAAGCAGGGCAAAGCAGCAAACACAGGGGAAAAGCAGGGAACCAACGTCAGGAAAAGAACATCACAAAGGTAAGTCAATACATATCAGTTATAAACATTAATTTAAAAGGCCTAGATTCACCAGTGAAAAGAAACAGACTGGTGGAGTGGATCAAGAAACAAATCCAACAATATGCAGTATACAAGAAACACATATAACTCAAAAGGAAATTCGTAGGCTGAAAGTCAAAGGATAGAAAACAATACTCCATGAGACAGGAACCCAGAACATAGCAGGGATAGATATTCTGTTTGCCAACAATGTGAACTTCAAACAAAGGATGATCAAAAGAGATAAAGAAGGTCACTACTTGTTAGGGGAAAACTTCAAGCAAAATAATTCATAAATCATAAATATATATGCACCAAATATAGGAGCACCCAACTGTATAACCCAAATATTAATCAACATGAAAAATCAAATAAGCAATAACAAAATTAGAACAGGGGAACTTAACAGTCCATTGTCACAAAGAGGTAGATCAACTAGACAAAAAATTCAGCAACACAAACAGAACCGAACTAGTCTAGTGAACACATGGACTTAGTAGGTACTTACAGAGTGTTCAACCAAATAACATAATACATATTCTCCTCAGCTACACATGGGAAGTTCTCTAAACTGGGCCATATACTAAGCCATATAGCAACCGTAAATAAATGCAAAGGAATTGAAATTATCCCATTCATGTTATCCAAACATAGTGCAATGAAATGGAAAATTAATGCCAAAAGAAACCACAAAAATTCAATAAACACATGAATGTTAAGCAATATCCTCCTGAGCAACCAAAGGGTCACAGATAAAATTAGAAGAAATGAAACAGTATTTACAATCAAACAAAAATGCAAACACAACTTAATGGAACTTGTGGGAAGCAATGAAAGCAGTCCTCAGAGGGAAATTTATAGTGAGGAATTCCCACATCACTAACACTCCATGAACACAAATAAACAACCTAATGCTGTACTTCAATCTTCTAGACAAACAAGAGCACATCAAGCCCAAAGCCCATACAAGGGAGGAAATTACAAAGATCAGAGCAGAAATTAACACAGTGAACACTAGGATAACAATACAAAGAACTGGACTGTGGATATAGCTCAGTGGAATAAGTGCCTGCCTGGCAAGCACAAGGTCATGAGTTCTATCGCTGGTACTGGAAAAAAAAATACAAAGAACTAATGAATCAAAGAATTAGTTATTTGAAAGAAGAAGTCAAATTGATAAACCCCTAGCATACCTTATCAGGAAAAGGAAAGAAAAAAACTCAAATTCATGGATGAAGGTTCTATGGAAAGTCAGAAGATCATCAATATCTACTTTGAAAATCTTTACTCTCATAGGATGGAAAACACAGAAGAAATGGCAGATTCTTAGAAATATGTGATTACCAAAGCTGAATCAAGAAGATATAAAAATTCAGGAATAACCCAGTTGTGCTGGTTACTTTTCTCTCCTTTCAGAGACAAAATATCTGAAGTCCAAAATTAAGGAAGTAAAAGTTTATTTATCTCAGTTTGTGAAAGTTTCACTCCATGGTCAGCTGGCTCCAATTCAGGGGAGCATGGCACACGGGTTACGGTCCAAGGTGGCAGATGCAGCCAAAGCACCAAGTGCAAAAAGGAGGAGCAGCAAGACCAAGCCTCTTCCCCATTTATATTGTGCAATGGCTATCTGCCCACCATCTTTGTGCCATCCTCTTCCACAAGCTGAGGATATTCCAAAAGGAAGGACCTTGAACCCCTGCTGAATCACTTAGTTGAACTTCTAAAATTCTCAAGGTAACACAATGAACAACATCCTAGAATGGTAATGGCATATCCTTCTTCACCCCTGGGTGTAGAACTGCTGAGTTACTTAGTTAAGCTTCTAGACTTCTCAAGTTGACACAATTTATTGACCATAACACCAATATCAATTAGTGAAATTAAAAATGTAATTAACAGATTACCAACATAGAAAAGCTCAGGTCTTGATGAATTCATAGCTGAATTCTACAAGAAATTTAGAGAAGAATTAACACCAATACTCTTCAAACTCTTTAATAAAATTGAATGGGAAGCAATTCTCCCTAACTCACTCCTGGAGGCAAGTATAACCCTGATATCAGAACCAGAGAAAGACCCACCCAAAAAGGAGAACTATAGGCCATACTCCATAATGCACATAGATGCAAAAACACTCAATAAAATATTAGCAAACAGAATGCAGCAAATCATCAAGAACATTATAGACAATGACCAAGGTGAATTCAATCCAGGAATGTAGGGATGGTTCAACATACAGAAATCAATGAAGTAATACACCATATCAAGAGCCAAAGACAAAAAACACATGTTCACCTCAAAAGATGTAGAAAATGCTTTTGATAAAGTCTAGTACTTATTCATGATAAAAACCCTACAGAAAATCCCAATAGTTGGTCTTTACACCAATCTGATAAAAGCTATATAAGACAAATGAATAGAAAATATATTAAAAGGAAAAAAACCGAAATCTTTCAATGTAAAATCAGAAATGAGACAAAGATGTCCACTATCACCACTTCTTTTCAATATAGCTCTGAAAATATTAACCAGAGCAATTAGATAAGAGAGAAATAAAGGAAATAAGGATAGGAAAGGAAGAAGTGAAATTATTACTCCCAGATGACATGATATTCTATATAGAAGACCCCAGAAACTCCACCAAAAGTCTTCTATATTCAATAAGCAAATTCAACACTCAAAAATCAATAGCATTCCTGTACACAAACAACAAACAAACCGAGAGAGAAATTAGGAAAACCACACCCTTCACAATAGCATCCCAAAAATGAAATATTTAGGAATCAGTCTAACAAAGGAAATGAAAGATCTACACAGTGAGAATTACAGTACTATGAAAAAAGAGATCAAAGAGGATTTCAGAAAATGGAAAGTTATTCCTTGCTCATGGATAGAAAGAACCAACATTGTGAAAATGGTCATGCTCCCAAAACTTTTATACAGATTTAATGCAATCCCAATCAAAATACCAATAGCATACCTCACAGATCTAGAGAAAAACATTATAAAATTCATCTGGAAACTGAAGAGAACTAGAATAGAAAAGATAATCCTGGGCCATAAGGGCAAGGTAAGGGGGCTGGGAGAATAGCTCAGTGGCATGGTGCCTGCCTGGCAAGCGTGAGGGCCTGAGTTTGATTCCCAGTGCTAAAAAATGTTCATATACGTGCTTATTCCTTGGAGCTGGGGATGTATCTCAGGAACACAAGTGCCTGCCTGCCAAGCATAAGGTCCTGAGTTAGACAACCCACTACCAAAAAAAAAAAAAAAAAATTGAAATGCAAGGTAAGAGGCATCACAATCCATAACCTGAAATTATACTACAAATCTGCTATGATGAAATCAGCATGGTTCTGGGGAAAAAAAAAACCTGAGCATCAATGGACCAGACTAAAAGATGGAGACACAACTAAAATACACTCAGCCACCCTATCTTTGACAGGGGAGGCAAACATGTTCACTGAAAGAAAGATAGCCTTTTCGGTAAATGGTGGAAAAACTGGCTTTCCACATTCTAAAGACTAAAAATAAGCCCATATCTATCACCATGCCCTAAAATAAAGTCAAAGTGGATTAAAGATCAAAATATCAAAACAGAAACACTAAATTTCCTAGAAGAGAAAGTGGGTAGAAATCTTGAAGACCTAGAGATAGGCAGAGAGCTCATGAACAAAAACCAGACTGCGCGGCAAATACTTCAAAGAATCAACTGGGATATCATCTTATTAAATATTTTTGCACATCAGAAGAAATCACCAACAGAGTGAAGAGAAAACCCAGGATTTAGGAAAAAGCTTTAGCTACCTGTGCCTCAGACAAAAGACTTCTGTCTAGAACATATAAAGAATTGAAAAAAGTCAGGCTGCCCAAATACAAAGACCCAACTCAAAAACAGGCATCTGAGAGGAATACACATTTTTCAGATGAAGAAATACAAATGGCAAATAAATACATGAAAAAATGTCCAACATCACAGGTCATTCAAGAAATATAAATTAAAACAACCCTGAGATTCCATCTCACTCCAGAAACAGCGGCTATCATCAAAAAATCAACAAATAGCAAATGCTGGCAGGGTTGTGGGGAAAAGGGAACTCTTCTCCACAGTTGGTGAGAGTTCAGACTGCTACAACTGCTGTGGAAATCAATGTGGAGATTTCTCAAAAAAAAAACAAAAAACAAACAAAAAAAAAACCTAGGATTAGAGGTCCCACTTGACCCACCTATTCCCCTTCTGGGTATTTTCTCAGAAGAATTGAAAATATAATACCACAGCTATATATATGCACCCATGTTTATAGTAGCTCAGTTTGTAAAAGCTAAATCTTGGAAACAATCCAAATGCTTATCAGTCACAAAATTGATTTAAAAAAAAAGATGTGGTATTTTTATATAATGGAGTACTACTCAGCTATTAAGAAGGATAAACTTGAGGCTTTTACAGGTAAATGGATGCAACTAGAGACCATACTCGTAACTAAAATAAATCAGTATCAACATTATATTTTCTCCCTAATATAAGAAACTAAAGGAGTTAAATAAGATTCAAAATCTATAGTAGATAATATAAAAGGGAAAGAAACTGCCCAAAGGAAGGAACAACTGGGATGGTGGGAAGGAGAAAAAAAGGAAGGAAAAGGAAAAAGGAAATACACACACACACACACACACACACACACACACACAGACGCACACACACGCACACACACACACACACACACACACACACTCACACAAACACAAGATAGCTAAGATAGTTATTCTACTAATTTCTTTAGTTCATTGAAGGGGATGGTTTGTGTTTGTATATTGTTTGATTCATCTTGCATGCTGGTATCTTCGAATCTGAGCGACTACTTTGAAGATAGCAATACACAATACTTTAACCAGTCATTTTCCTAATACCTTGTTTTGAAATTCTGTATCATTTTTTTCTGTAAAATAAAAGCAAAAGTAGTATTAATGGAAATAAAGAGGGGTACTTCATAGTGATAAATGAATAATTCATCAAGAAGTTATAAAAATTGTAACATGTGTCCAAATAATAGAAATTTTAAAATAATCAATCATGAGAATTAAAGGATGAGATAAGAAATTATATAATTTTTTTAAATTATCAACTGATAGAAACAATAGGAAGAAATAACAACCTTGTTAATTATCCTGATACCATTGATATTTAAAGAAGCTAGATGTGGTGGAGGAGGTCTCTATTGCCATCCTTTGGGAGGCTGAGTCAGGATGATTGATGTAAATTCACGGCCAGCCTGAGCGATATACCCAGCCCTATCTCAAGAACAAAACAATGAAAAAATGATGCATTACTGATCATTTAAGTGATGCAAATTAACACTGTGATCCCATCATGACCCAGAAAGAGTGGCTATCATCAAGAAATCAACCAATAACAAATGCTGGCAGGGATGTGGGGGAAAAGCAACCCTTCTCCATCGTTGGTGGGAGCATAGACGGTGCAAGTGCGAAAATTGGTGTGAAGATTCCTGAAAAACTAAAACTAGAGGTTCCACTTGACTCAGCTCTTCCCAAAAGAATTAAAACATCACATCACAGAGACATATGCACACCCATGTTATAGCTGCACAGTTTGTAATAGCTAAGTCTTGGCAAGAGCTCAAATGTCTATCAACCAATGAGTGAGTAAACGTGGTTTTTTTTAATACAATAGAGTATTAGTCATAAAGAAGGGTAAACAAAACAGTTCTAAGTAAAGGAATGAACACTGAGACTGTATTCTCAAGTGAAATAAATCAGACATACATGCTTTCAAAATGCACTGTTTTATCTGGTGTGGGAAAGCAGAAGTGTAAATAAGAACTAACAAGTATAACACATACTGTGAAATAGGAAGAAGATCTTCAAATTGAAAGAGGAGCAAGAGAGGAGTGAGAGGGATGGAAGGAAGGGACAAGAACAAAAAGGAGAGTAGAAGGAAAAAATGGAAACATTTTTAAAATCAAAAAGTGATAAGTTAAACTAAAGGGAAAGGATTAGGGAAAAAGAAGAACCAAGGTGTATCATGTACAGGTACACATTCACTATGGTGTTGTGCTCATTCTGTATATCTAAAGTGGAGCAATAAGATTAATTAAAAAGCAAAACCAAATACAAAACAAAAAACTGGAAGACTATAACCAACAACTGTAGAATATTCTTTTTTAGAGCACATGCATATGGTAATTTAGCCACTAAAAAGAGTAAAACAAGTCTCAATATTTTTAAAATAACTGAAATCATGCTGAGTATATCCTTTGATGACAGCGACATTAAATAAATCAATACTGTAATAAAATGTTTAAAACTTTCTGGCATCCATCATATAAATGACTGCTTTCAAGATACTTCCTATATGAAGACAAAAGTCACAAGACAAATTTGAAGATATATTGAACTGAATGAAAATGAAAGTACAACAAATGTTTGTATCAACTGTATTTGATTAGTAAAAAGACAAGATTATCCATTAGTTCAAATGTTACTCAATAATTGCTTTGACACACAAATTATACTATATCCATATGGTCAATGCTACTGAAGATAAAAAAAAATCTGCATAATAAAAATTTCTTCTAAAAAAGTTTTACAATATGAAGAAATATAAAAAAATGAAATGATAAATCTTAACATTGTATGATACTATTTTCCAAAATTAAAATATAACATCATTAATTTTCATGCAAGTATTTTACTCCACACAAATACAACGAGGAAGTTTTGTGGCACTTAAAATCTTGGTTCTAATATACAGCAGACTATTTAAAGAAATTTATAAAACTTTACTGAAGAACATTAAAAATAAAAACATTGCTTTTGTGAATAACAAGACTCAGTATTATATAGGTCAACTCTGCTAAATTAAATTATTAATAAAATCCATTCACATTAAAATCTAAACAGGCTTATCTTGTTGAGCCTTAAAATTTGACTTGAAAATTTATATATAAGTACAAAGATTGGCCAAAACATGCCTGGAGAAGAAAAATGGGAAATATCAACTTTTATTACACAAAGATAGTGAGTCAGACAGTGTGTATCTTATTCCATAATTAAACATGTGCAAGGAATCTTTGTGTGTGACAAAACTGGCATTACATAGAAATCATATTCAACAAATAATGCTGAAAAATAAAACACTATGTACAAATTTTGGTCTCTGATAAGCCAAATTTTTAAAGAAAATTAATATTTTCAAAAGAAAGTATAAGACAATACACTTATAACTTGGAAAAGAGAATAATGTTCCACATAAGATATAAAAATTTAGAATGATAAGGTTTTTCCAACATGACTTCACTAAGCTTTTAAACTTGTACACATAAAAATCACCACGAAAAAAAAAGTCACGCCAAAATGGGCATTTGAAGTTCACATCACTGGAAAAAGTGGCACAAACATATAAATTTATAAAATATGTAAGGTAAACACTAATGTAAAAGTGAGAGGTAGCAGAAATAAATAGCTGCCAGTATTTCACTGCAAAAAAAAAAAAAAAAGCCCATCTCAGAGGCCAAGCAATGATGCACCCGACCTCTAGCACCCTGCTAAGCATTCAGAGGGTAAGAAGCACATGCAAGAAAACAAGGAAACATGAAAGGATCCTGGACCCTGGCCGCTGCACGCAGCTGAGGGCCGCCCCAGGGACTTTACCCAGATGTGGGCCCAGCATGTAGTCCTGCCCAACTGTCTATTCCACATAATAGCAGAGGGAAGCCAAGGAAGAAAACCTGCAACTTTGATCAGAGGCTATCAGCAAATGCAGGGACATAGCCTGTAACCAGAGAGCACAGGAAGTGGGTCAGGTACCAAGGGATCTTGTCTATTTGTATCTATGTATATACCGGCATACGCAGGTAGATACATACATATATACACATACATTTACACATATAGGAAGAAAGTACGGGAGAGCCCTACCTATAGCATGAAAAGAGTATAGCATGAAAAGTACATGTCAGAGGTGAAATAAATACAAATTTTGGGGAGGAAAGGGCAAGCTCCAGACCAGAATTTGCTGAGATCTGCATTAAGTCCCAGTGAAAGGTCAGTGGCAAGTTTTTAAAGAAAGCATTAAGTGAAAAGCCCTTGATTGTACTTTAACTGAAAGAAAAGTTTGGCTTCTTTGGAAAACAGAACCATAAGAAGCTCCAACATAGGACATTAGCTTTTGCCATACAGTGCTCCGAAGGGGATTCAAGAAAAGGAGAACACAGAGGGCAACAAGGCAGGAGAGAATGGCCTCTGGAATCAAAGGGCAGTTTTTACCTATGAGGCCCCAAAATGCTTGCTGTCCTCAAAATTTTCTTCTTACTCGGATCTCAAAGAGAACTGTATTAGTAAAGGAGCAAGCAATACATACTAAATGTCTGCAAGAGATTCCAAAAAGCAAATGGAAGTTCCTCTCTTTCTGATGTAATTATCCAAGGCATAGGAATGTTGGGATTTGAAAAATATTTCTGCCACTTATAAAAGATGAGTCTTCTCTATGTCCAACAAGGGGATTCCAGTTTTGCCATCTCCTGACCAACAGAAAGAGGTAAAAAGATGGAAAGTGTTTGCCCAAATCCTTTGAAACGAAGATCTTCTACCTATTCCATTTATACTTCACGGACCATAATGTAAGTCCCTGACCTTACCTACCCACACAGAGGGTTGTTAATTTATTCACCAGCTGGACTGACATGTGCCAAGAAAAATGATGTACTTACAAAACAATAGGAAAAATGTTGAGGAATGATAAGAACTTTAACATAAATGGAAACTATCATACTTAAAAGGATTTAAAGACAAAATATCTATAATACAATTGGCGGAGATAAAGAGAGAAAACACAGTATACACCATCATGATCTCGAACAGTTTATAATGTGTGGGGATTACTGCCAATGGAAAACTAGGTAAGTGAAAACTTCAAAATAAATTTGTGTATTAAAGTTCTATGCTACTCCTTCCTTTTTTTATTAGTTTTATTGGTACATTTGTGACCCTCATAATGATCACATTGATCATGGGAGCTTGCATGTGTGCACGCTATATCTTCATTCTTCTGTTTTCATTCTATCCCCCTCCCTTCAGCCTCTCTTCCCTTATTTACAAAAAGCTTTATCTCAAGGTGCATCCACTTACCTACAAATGTCTCAAGCTTATCCTTATTATCACTGAGTAGTATTCCATCATAAAACACACACACACATCTTCTTTATCCATTCATCAGTTGATGGATATTTGGGCTATTTCCAAGATTCAGTTATCACAAATTCTGCTGGTATAAACATGGGCGTTCATACAACACTGTGGTATGGGGCATAGCTGAATAAAATGGAACCTCTAGTTTTAGTTTTGTGAGAAATCTCCACAGTGATTTCCACAGTGGTTGCACCCATCTACATTCCTACCAATAGTGGAGAAAGGTTCCTTTTCCCCGTATCCCTGGACTACTAGTGCTGTTTTAACTTCTATCTCTCTAGTGACCAGTGTATTTTGGTATAGGTATGTTGAACATTTTTCATATACGTTTTTGCCATCTCTACTCCTTCACCTTAGAAGTGTCTTCTCATTCCTGGTGCCATTTTTGGATTGGGTCCTTAATCGTGGGGGTATAATTTTTTTGAGTTCTTTATATGTTCTCAATAGTAATCCTTTGATTTAGGGACAGCTGGCAAACATTTTTTCTTACACTGTGGGTTGTCTCTTCACTCTTTTGGAGGTTTTGTTTGCAGTGCAAAAGCTTTTTAATAAAATGAGGCCCTAGTTGTTGATTCTTTGTAATATTTTCTGTGTTATCAGGCTTTTGTTCATAAAGTCTTTGCTGACACCTATGTCTTGAAGAGTTCTACCCATTCTACTTTCCAGCAGATTTAGTGGTTCTCTTTTAATATGTAGATCTTTGATCCATTTTTATTTTAGTTTAGTGCAGGGTGAAAGATATGGGCTTACTTTTAATCTTCAGCATATAAAAGCCAGTTTCTCCAGCCTCATTTATTAAAGAGGTTATCTTTCTTCCAGTGAAGGTGTTTGGTGCCTTTGTCAAAGATAAAGCAGTATGCGTTTGGAGTTGTTTCTCCTTTTAAAAATCTGTTCAATCTATCCTTAGGTCTGTTTTACTGCCAGTACCATGTTGTTTTTATCAACATAGCTTTGTAATATAATTTCAACTCAGCAGTTGTGATGCTTCTGCCTTGCCTTTCTTGCCTAGAATTGCTTTTGCTATTCTGGGTCTCTTCAGATTCTAAATGAATTTTAGGATTGTTTTCTTTAATTCTGTGAGATATGCTATTGGTGCTTTAATTATGATTAAATGAAATCTGTATAACAATTTTGGGAGTATGGCTGTATTCAATATATTGGCTCTTCAAACCCAAAAGAAGTGATACCTTTCCATTTTCTTATACCCTTTTAATCATCTTTTTTTATTGTACTGTAATTTTCCGTGTAAAGATCTTTACTTTCTTCATTAGATTAAATCCTAAGTGTTCCATTTTTTTTCATTGCCTTTGTGAAAGGTGTGGTTTCACTAGTTATTCTCTCAGAGAATTTGTTATCTGTTAATAGGAATACTATTGAGTTTTGAATGTTAACTTTGTGTCCAGCTACGTGACTGAATTTGGTTATTAAATCTAGAAATCTTTTGTGGAGTTTTGGGGGTCTTACATGTAGAGTATCATGTCATCCACAAATAATGATAATTTAAGTTCTTCCTTTCTTATCTTTATTCCTTTCATTGCTTTCTCTTTTCTAATTGCTCTGGTTAATGTTTCCAGAACTGTATTGAATAGGAGTGGTGACAGTGGATATCTTCATCTTATTCCTGATTTTAGAGTGAAGGCATTGTGTTTTTGACCATTTAGTATGATGTTGGCTGTTGGTTTTTCATAGATGGATTTTTTTGAGATAAAGACTGTTCCAACATTCAGTAGAGTTTTTATCATGAATGGGTGTTGAACTTTATCAAATGCTTTCCTGAATTTGCTGAGATGTTGATGTGTTTGTTGAGATGTTGATGTGTTTTCTTTCCAATGCCTCCATTAATATGGTGCATTACATTTATTGATTTGTGTATGTTGAACCATCTCTTCATCTTTGGGATAAAACTTACTTGGTCATGGTGTATAATTTTTATGATGTTTTACTGTATTCTCTTTGCCCATATTGTATTGAGGATTTTTATGTCAATGTTCATGAGGGAGATTGGCCTTAGTTCTCTTTTTTGATTGCATCTTTCACTGATTTTGGTATCAGGGTAATGCTTGCTTCCAGGAATGACTTTGGGAATGTTGCTTCCCTTTCAATTTCCTTAAGGAGTATAAGGAGTAGTAGCATTAGATCATCTCAGAAATTCTTGGAGAATTCAGAAGTGAATTCACCAGGACCTAGGCTTTTCTTTGTTGGTAGGATTTTTATTAAATCTTTAATCTCATGGACTGCATTGAGTTATTTAGAATTTTTACATCTTTTTTATTCAACTTTGGTAATTGATATGTACATAGGTATCTGTCCATTTCTTCTATATTTTGATCTTATTTGAATACAGTTTTGTTGGTGATCACCTGGATTTTTGTAGGGTACACTATATTTTCACTCCTTCACCTTCAACTGCGTGGACTTGCATCTTCCTATCATGCTATCTGGGGCTATCAGTTTTATTTAATCGTTCAAAGAATAAGCTCATCACCAACTCTTCGTGTTGCTTTCTTAGTCGCAATTGCAGTAATTTCTGCTCTGATCTTTACAATTTCCCCCTTTGTACAAACTTTAGGCTTGATTTGCTCTTTTTCTATAAGTCTGAAGTTCAAAATTAAGTTGCTTATTTGATCTCATTGTTTTACTGATGTGGGAATTCACCACTATAATTTTTCCTGTTAGGATTTGTTTTATTGTTTCCCATAAGTTCCACTATGTTGCTTTGAAATTATCATTTAATTGTACAAAATGTTGAATTTCTCCTTTAATTTCATGTATGACCCATTTGGTTGTTCCTGGGGGTTGCTATTTAATTTCCCTGTGTTTGTGTACTTTTGTGGTTTCACTTGCCTTTGATATCCAATTTCATTGCACTATAATCTTTTTTTTTTTTTTTTTTTGAACTGAGAATCAAACTCAGTAACTCATGCTTGCCAGGCAGGCACCATGCTGCTGAGCTCTTTCCCCAGCCCCTGCGGTATAATCCGGTAATATGTATGGGATAATTTCAAATCCTTTACATTTACTTAAATATGGTCTATGAGCTACTATGTGGTCTATTTTGCCAAAATCCTCATGCACAGGTAAGGAGAATATGTACTCTGATGTTTGGAGTTGGAACACTGTAGACATTTGCTAAGTCCATTTGTTTACAGATTCTGATATTTCATTTTTTTTTTTTTTTGTCTAGTTGATCTGTTTAGGGTATTGTGACAGTGGGGAATTGAGGCTCCCCATTACAATTGTATTACTGCTCATTTGATTCTTTATATCTGTTAATATTTCCTTTACATAGTGGGGTGTGTGGTTATTTGGTGCATATATATTTATGATTTTTATTTCTATATCTTGGAGTTTTTCCTTAACAAGTATGTAGTGACTTTCTTTGTCACTCCTTACCAGTCTTGGCTTTATGTTATCTACAAACAGACTATCTATCCCTGATTTTTTTCCAGGTTCCTCTTCCATAAAGTATTGTTTTCCATCCTTTGACTTTCAGTCTATGAATTTCTTTTTAAATTAAATATATTTCTTTATGTAGCTTATTGTTGGATCTTTTTTCTTGATCCAGTCTGCCAGTCTGTTTCTTGATTGGTGAATTGAGACCATTTATATTGATAGTTATAACTGGTATATATTGGATCATTCTTGTCATATTATTTTCTTCTTGTTCATTCACATATTTTCCCTCTGTTTAATTGTTTTCCTCGCCTGGTGTATTCTTTCTATTGGTGTTCATGGAACTGTAGACTTCCTTATCTCTTTCTAGAATATCCTACATACATTTTGGAGTGCTGGCATCGTGGTCATAAATTTCATCAGCTGCTCTCTGTCACAGAAGTTCCAATTTCTACAATGATTTTGAAAGACAGTTTGTGGGGTACTTCAATCCGGATTGGATTCCTGCTTTTAGGGCTCCAAATCTCCTTGACTTAGGGTTTGTACTGAGAAATCTGCTGTTTTACTCCTTTCTTAATCCAGTCCCAAACTGAAAATGTTAAAAGTATCCAATTACATAACAATGTTGAAAAAGTAAAATTAAGATGAATTCAATTACTTTGGAATCAAAATTCATGTAGATATTATTCAACTTACAGTGGGAGTTATATCCTGTAAACCTATAAGTTTAAAATATCATAAGTCAAAAATTCATTTAATATACCTAACTTACCAAACATCATAGTTTAGTCTAGTCGGCCTTAAACTTGCTCCAAACATGTAACAGGAAACTATAGTTCATCAAAATAGCACAAGCCTATATTGTAAAGTATTGAATATCCCATGTATACAAAGCTATGAATATTTACTAGACATGGTGGGACGTGAGGGATAATACACTACAGAGTATGAGCTCTTCACTTTGGCTCATTGGGAGCTACAGATCATTGTTGCTGCCCTGCGTATTAAAAGAATATTATACCACGTGTCACTGGCTGGGAAAATATCAAAATTTAAAATCTGAAGAACAGTTGCCATTGAATTCACATTACTTTCACACTGTGGTAAAGTCAGAAATCTTAAGTTTAACTCTATAAGCTTAAAAACATCTGTACTTGATTTGATTAATCTCTCAGCCTCGAAATCCCAAAATATAACAACTTTGGTATTTATCCCTGCATTTACATAGACATAAATTTATAAAATATTACATCCATTTCCATCATGGTTACTCCACATGCCAAAATTTAGGTAGGGAAAACCCTAGCCATTTCGTCCTGTCTTTAGCTTTCACAGTTTTCCCAAAAGAGCGCCACTGTGTTCCCAGAGACGTGCAGATGACGTAGGTTAACTTATCTGACAGCCAGACAGCCCCATTGGACAGGCAACTTAATCCAATAAAATGGAAGACTTGTGGAACACATCCCAGTTACAATTATCAGATAGAGAAATCAACGTGGTTTCCTTCATGCTTAGAAGCTTTTATTACCTGGATTTCACCCAGTTCCATTGATCAGATGGGCAAAAGAGCTTCAGAAAGGCTACAGCTGTGTGAAATCAAGTTCAGTAACAGAATATTGAAAATGGGTAAAAGGTAACCAGTTTGCAAAGGCATATCCATACCATGATTTTTGTATTTGCTTTGTTTTGTTTCTTTTCAGACAATAAAACTGAATTCAAAGATGTAGACTTGCTTACCCAAAGCACATAGCTAATTACATCGGCAAGACACCTACAAGGGCTCTTAGGAAGCACCTCCACATGCTCATTCTTACAAGTCACTCTTATTTGCTTTGGCATTTTTCTATTTGGGGACAGATTCTCACCACTATGTTTAAGCAGTTCCATTGTACACTGTATTACCAATTTGCTCTGAACAAATAAAAATGTCCTCTATCCTTTGGGGCAGTTACTTTACTTAACAATAGTTGACTCATGGGAAAACTAAAGCAGGCACAGGGGAATGTACTAGAGCATATGAGGTTTAGTTGGACATTAAAAACAAATATTCTGATGAGTTTTCCTTGAATGCTAGGGACAGCTGGAAAGTTAGAAATTGTTGTCCAGGGCCTAGGGAAGGAGTGGGCTCTTATTGTCCTAAGAGTTCTTCTTTTCCTGACAGTGGAAACTGCTGCAGATACTAGATGTCATACCAGCAATGGAGTTACCATCATTAACTTGGATGGCAAAGGACATACTTGAACTTTCCTAGGCAGAAGTTTCATTGCTGCTGGCTGACGGCCCTGGCAACTGCTGCTCACACAGCAGGACTTCTGGGCCTTCATGCAGTCTGGATGGATGGAGCAACTTACCAGTTTACCTTTAGAATCTCTTTTCCATCTTTTTCTAGACAAATCTCCACACTTTTCCTGGATATTATTCCAGGAAAGGCAACATTCTAAATGATACCAGTCATTTATATTTGATTGCAAATTTATTTTTATATATTCTTGTAGATTAATTTAATGGAAAATTCAAGGTCAGCAGGTCCTTGGTGACCAGCAAGGTATTACTCCAGAAAGGGAAAAAAATCCGAGTCCAGGGACATAAAGATATTGAAAGGAATTGAACTAAATTAAATTTAGCGGGATATATTGACATAAATTATTGTATGAAACTTATCTCACATATATTAAATTTTAGTGATGGATTGTATATATATTTATGCAACCTAGTTATGAGACAGTTCAACAGTTTGAATATTGCTTAGAAACACATTAATACAAATATTTTCAGTGTTTGTTCTTTATGCAAATTGAGCAGTCATCTTATTAGTAATTTACATATTAGCTCATCAAAACTTCTTGATAATTACAATCATATACACAAAACTATTAGAAGCCTTGTAAGGTCTATTTAATGATCTATATTTTCTGTAAAGAAATTAAGAGTCTTTCAAACCTATGTACACTAAGGGAATTAAATTTAAGGACCAGCTTGACACAATTCAGGAATTTGGTACTGTTTAGTCTATTTTCTTAAGGTACTGCATTTTGCACTGGATTTTTCATATATTTCATAGATGGCTCAGAAGATGTTCCTGAGGAGGCATCATGTCAGTTAATTCTAACAGTGAGATGGAATCACGTCCTATTTCACTTAGCTGTCTTCAGTGGCTTCCTCGCTTAACTCAGAGTAGAAGCCCAGGTCCTCACTAAGACCAGAGTAAACTGATCTGCCCTGACTTCCTGTCCTCTGCCCCCACTGCCCAGTCACTTGCTTATATGTACATGGGTTGCTCATTGTCCATGAACACTGTATACTATGTTCCTGGCCCACAGCCTTTATTTTGTTCTTTTGCAAAGAGCCCCAAGTTCTCCAAGAGCCCTCTGGCTTTTAACTTGCACTCAATTCTTATATTTCAGTACAGCACATCTTATATTATACTGCACCATAGTCTTTACCCTGCTACAATTTTTCATTTTATATCACTTGTTAATTTTTAACACATACTATACTTTATTGTACATATTTACCCTGCTAGAATGTACATTTCAAGAGGCACCAGCATTGTTTTGTACCCCAGTGTACCCCAATGACTCAGAAGAGTCAAGAGAACAACATAGTTGCTCAAGAAATACTTCTTCTCTAAGTAACATTGAAAAAAACTTTTTGTATTTCCTCTCTTAATGCTCCCACTATTACTGTGTATGTGTCTCTATCTCTAGAGAGCCTTCACTGTGCTCAACAGACTTCTGAACTCTTTTTTCATTATTTTTATTTTAAAGAGAATAAGAAATTAAAAAAACATTAAAATGATAGAATATTTCACAACAAGCTGATGGGACTCAACAATGATTGTTATATTGCATATGGTTATATTCAAAGTAGTTGTTAAGATTACCAGATATAAGCACACAAAATTGGTCAAAACATTAAGCATTAACTGTTCTTTTCAATACACAACTAATATTTACCATGGGAATATGAATATGAACAAAGCAGGAAAGATGTAGTTGACTAAACAGAACAATGAAATGATACAGAAGTTTTGTGGGAAACTAAACTAGGGAAAGTCAAGATAGAATACAGCAAAAAGGTTTCAGCAAAGACCCAAAAGAAGGAAGGATGATGTCGCTCTGATATTTGGGGGAAGGTCATGCTACCAAATATAAAAGGTCTTAGCAGAAAGACAAGTCCACTCGAAGACACAGGAGGGCACCGTGGCTGGAGTGTGAGTATCAGGGGTGATAAGAGTCAGGAGATGTAGCAGCATGCAGGTACAAGGCCCAGTGAGCCTGGCTCTGGTTTTGTGGTGATAGAAACCACTGGAAGACCACAGATAAGGAAATCACAGAATCAATCTTTACATTCTCTTTGTTACTTGACTTGTTGAAAACAATGTTTATTTTGTAATTTCTCCCAAAGTTGATAAAAGCTATGTAGTATAAATTGAAGAGTCCTAAAGTAACTGCATATAGGCAGGTGGGTACCAATAATGAAATGATTTTATCATTAAATAATTAATAACCATTAACATTTATTTTGGCTTTCTACTGTGTTACTGTATTAGAATCTGATAAATAATTGGATTTTTTTCTTTCTTTTTCTTTCTGCACAGTATTAAAGCCAGGGCCTCACATGTGCTAAAGCAGTGTTATACCCCTGAGTTATATGCCCAACCCCTAGATAATTTTCAGATTTTCAATAATTATTTTTTTATTTTTATTTATTTATTTATCTATTTTAAAGAGAATAGTAAAAAAAAGAGCACTAGCACAGTACAAACAAAACAAAGCAAGGACACTGGAAATGATACAGCATTTTAAACCAAATGATAGGGATTAACAGTGGTTGTTATACTATATATTGTTATCTTCAACGAAGTTGCTCAGATTACCAGATGTAAGAATGGAAGATTGGTCAAATCACTGTTTAGTGAAACTCTGTATCATCTCTAATGTTTTTTTTTAATTATTATTTTTGTATTCTCTTTAATGGTTCAGTAATTATTTTTAACAAAATTCCTATTTTCAAAGAATCTCCACAGCAGTGAGTGAAATGCAATTAAAGGCAATTAATTCAATGGCTACTGCGTGAAGAGGGGATGTTTAGGAGGTTAACAGTACCGAAGAAGAGGTGCAGAGAGTAATGCGAGGTGCAGTTTTATGTAGCACAGTCGGGGCACCGACGACCGAGGAAGGCCGCTTTCCTTCCGGTGGTGACACTGGCGCAGGGAATGACGCAACGGCTCACGTAGACACTTGTGGGCAGAGCCTCTCCGGTCACTAGAACAAAAGATTCTCATGCTAGGGTCACAGCTCCTCCTATTCACATATCTCTCAACACTGAACTTTTCATATTGACAGTTTGTGAGCTTCATAAAAAGTTTAATAAAGCTTTATTCTACTTTTTGATTTGTAAGTAAAATTTGAGCCAAACTTTGAAAGATACTTTAGTGCCGTATACGAACCTTTTAGAGCTTTCAGTGGTAGAACAAACAGCCCAACGCGGCATGTGTCGTAGGTTCCCCACCACTGCTTTCGGGTTGTTTTGTAGTGGGTGAGGTAATCAATTCACTGAACAAGCACATACATAGATCAAATTGGAAAAGTATGAACATTTTCCTAGTTAAATTCTTTTCAATTTTTAAAAGCATAGAAGACATATGTATTTGTGGTGTTAGGAAATATTTTGTGGTAAATTTTGTCCTGAGAAGAGACAGACTAACAGATACATTGCTCACTTACTAAATGTGAAGGATTTTTCTATACCCACACCATCTGCTGTGGGATCCACTAAATGCATGTGGCTATTTAGATATAATTTTAAAAGCCAAGAATATTGGTGCGTGTCTGTAATCCTAGAACTCTCTGACCCTGAGGCAGAGAGATTTTCCGTTCAAACTCAGCCCGGGCAATGTAGCATCTTAGCAAGAAACCGTCTTAAAATTAAAATATATATCTATCAACATATTTATATATAATTTAAAAGTGCATAAAAGTATGAGTTTGCTTTCTTGTTAGCAACATGTCAGGTTCAATAACTAAATTAACTAAAAGTTAATCTCATCAGCTCAAAAAGATCTATGTTACATTATCCATCCAAATAACCATGAAGCATATTTATTAGTATCGTGCTTAATTTACAGATGAAGAAAGTGAGGCAAAGAGCTTATATTTTCCTAATATACATTATTCACAGAATAAAACTACCCACCTGTCTCCTAGAAATCAAATGTCAATGCTTAGTTACTCTTTCAAATTGTACCTGAATTTGAGGATTTTAACATTATAAAGGCTGGGTGTGGTGGCACACACCTGTAATCTCAGCACTCGTGAGGCTGAGGCAGGAAAAATGCTCCAAGTTTGAGGCCAGCCTCGGCTACATAGTGAGTTCAAGGCCAGCCTGGAATATATAAAGAAATCCTGTCTCAAAAGATAAAGAAATTATGAAGCACAGTAGTTGATATAATAGAAGATCACCTTTACTTTTTGCTTTGTTTTGACTCAGCTTCCGTGTAATGTCTGCCCAACGACCACAAGCGTGCATTGGAATGTTACTGTACTAAGAGGTGAATACGCTGCACTAACATACCATCCTGGGCATTGACTGGAGGTGACCCTGAAACTGTTCTCTAAAATGCTTTTTGTTATCTATGAATAACCATGGACTTTTTAATTATAAACTGGTAACATCTTCTCTCTTGGTTTTGTGGTGACATGAGAGATTTATAGCCAGAAACAGATGTTCCACACTCACACACGAGGACAGCTGTGGAGCAGGGCCCCAGCGGAATCGCTGCTTTGCTCTTTATAAAGGACCTTAGAACCTTTGTTATTAGATATGGGGAGGAGTTGGTGGTCTTTGTGGGTCAAATTAATAGCTTTCCTTGCTGAAATTCTGTGCCAATTTTTAGACTTGTCTCTCCAAAATATGTTGACTCCAGAACTCTCTTTCTCTCTCATGACAACCGCTTGGCTCCAACTCCTCTTGCACAATCTTAAATCCACACTTGCATGTTCACTAGTGAAAAAGTTAACATGTACTAATTGCAGATTGTTTTAACCCTATAGAGAAAAATAGCTTAATATGCAAAAATTTAAAGCCAGAAAATATCTGATAAACCCAGGAATTTCCAAAAGATCACCACACATTGCTAATTTTTTTTCTTTATTTTTAAATTGGACTTTATTCATTGAGAAAATGTAATCTTTCTGTGCATTTGTAGGAAATCTCTCCTAACTAGTGTTCTAGTCTGAAATTAGACCAATTGTAAGGTAAAATTCCAGAACGAAGAAGCTGGGAAAACAACTTTCTGAACTCTAGGAAAACATCCAAAATGGAAACCCATTTCACCTCATTTTTAAACATTTAATCTGCCTTCTCAAAACATAAATATTAACCAAGAAGTATAAAAAGTGCAGCACTTGCTGCTTGAGGCAGGAGCATGTACAAATGAGAATATTTTAGGTTCTGCAACAATAAGACTATAATCTAATAGAAGAGATAAATACAACTTTTTAGAAAAATGTTCTTAAGTAAAGGAAAACTCACTTTATAGACTCATTGAGAAGATTACATTGAAGAATTTCCCAGACAGAGGGGTATCATTTTAGTCATCCATTTGGTTTTTTTTGTTTTGTTTTGTTTTGTTTTGCGGTACTGGGGATCGAACTCAGGACCCTGGAGGGGTATCATTTTAATAGGGTATAAAGAGGGAAAGATATTTTAAGGGTAGTTTGTCAAGAAAAATTGGACTATAATGAGTAGTTGGACGAAGCTATTATACAGTTTAAGCCTGGAAAACTCACGGAAGGTGATTTGATCCAGTAGATCTGGAGAACATAAAACAGATAAAATTGTTTGACTGTCCTCTCTTGCATGACCCCAGTGATATTTAACCCCACTGTCAGGCTCAAGCTTAAGTTCAGAAGGTCCTATGCTAGTCACACAGCTTTATTTCTTCATAATCAGGGGTTGGTTCAGGAGATGATCAATTACATGATCAATTACATGAGAGGGTGATCTGTTGTGGGCCTTTTGGCAAATAGTACTTCACTCCTAAACACTGGAAGAAATGGTATCTGTTTATCTAAAACTGGATCTATATGTGACATGTAAATCTTGTGTACTGTTTCATCATCAACCTGAAAATGAACCCAATAAGAAAAGACAGAGAAGAGGTAAAGAAAAAGAAAAAGAGAGAGAGAAGGAGGACTTAAGTAGCTGCTAAAGACAGGGAGGTGTTACAGCTTGTGTCTAGATGTCCCCCAAGCCTCTTGTGCTCATAGGTGGAGCTTTCCAGAGGTGGCTGGGTCTAGAGTGTGTTGTGCTGGGATTAAGGGTGTGTGGTTACTACACTAGTTCACTGACTGGTTTGGCATGTTCTAAGTGTGGATCAGTGGTAGGCCCACCCTGCGTATGAGTGCCACCCGCCCTAAGGGGAGCAGCCTGGATACAATGCAGGCCCAGAAAGAAGGCTGCTGGGGCCACATGCTACTTGCTGGCTCACTACTTCACTGCTTCACTGTCGTCCTGCCTTTTGCCTGCTATGAACTGCTTCTCCTTGGAGATGCGCCTCTGCCACACCACCCTGCCTTGGAACCAGCCGATTATGGACTGAAACCTCCACAAAGTGAGCTAAGTCGATTTTTCCTCCTTAACTTGTGGGTAGTGGGTATTTTTTTCTCACCAACAAGTACCTAAGATGGGGTATAATTATGAATTTCTTAATGTTTGAAATATCATATGTCTCTGCATTGCTCAATCTTATTGGAAATGGATTTTGTATTTTTTGCATCTTAATGTACCTTAACTGATACACTCAGTCAAAGGAATTTGAACTCATGCATCACACTAGGCAATGAGGAACCACAGGTATTTCTTAGTAGAAGCTAAGTATAAGATTTCTAAGTATAAGATTAATCTGAGTATGGTATGTAAGAAGGATTCATTTAGAAGGAAAATCCATAGGAGAAATTAGTAAGTGAAGAGCTACAATGACTCACTAAAAGGTAATACAATAATGAATGAGGAAAGGCAATGATAAAAAGGCTTTGAATAGATAAGAGGCAGTTTTGAAATAAAAGTAAACAAAAAAGAATGTTTACATATAGGAAAACAGCCAATAAAAAGAGAAAGAAGAAATTATTAAACTGAACCATAGCATGGTGTGATGGTTGACATCTGCAATCCCAACACTCAGGAGGCTGAGGCAGGAGGATCACTGTGAGTTTGAGGGTTACGTATTGAGTTTTAGGACCACCTAATCTACATAGTGAGAACCAGTCTCAAAAAATTAAAACAACAAACAAACAAATAAGAAAACCTGACCCACAAACAGGTTCCTGACCACTTCTTACCCAAAGTGACTGTCATCAGGAATCAGAGTTTATATGTACAAGCACTGCTGACATAGAGCCACAGTAAAGGGAACAACACATTGCATTTAGCAGCAGCTCGCTCGGCACTGCATCTTGCTGCTTCCTTCCTTCTTTGCTCCCATTTGCCCCTCACTTGCTTCACAGGATTAAACCTCTATTACAGAAGTAATAAATCCTTTCACTTATACTCTGCTTTAAGGGAACCTAAGCCAAGACACTCTCCTAAGAGAAAGGTTGGATTAAATGTACCAGAACATTCTCCTACCCCAGCCAGTACACTTCAGTTTGTTAATTGCCTAGGAGTTCCTGTTCAGTTCCTGTTGCTCCTGTCTCTTAGAAATGGCTGGTCACTATGATGCATACTGTATAAACCAATCCCCAACTGACAAGCCATTCTGCCTCTGTAATTCCTGCTTGCTTATCCCTTATATGCCCTAGACCAGCAGAGATCAGGTCCTGATGATCTGAGAATGATCCTGATCAGTGCCTGTTGACGTAAATAAATCTGCCTCCAGATCCTGGGTGCCGTTTTAGTGTTTCTGCTTGCCATTGCAAAATCATACTAAATCCTCTTGCATATTTAAAAGTCTGTGATTATAATGAAGAAAATAAAGTGTTTTCTAAAAGCAACTGCTCCACAGTGAACATTTTCATGAATATTATTAGAAAATATTTCCTATAATTACAGAACAACAAACGACTTTCCAAATTTCTTGCTTCACTGCTATATTAAGCTTAATGCCTTTTGGTTTCCCTGTGCATTGATCTTGTACCTGAAAATTATTTTTTCAATCCCAGAATATTTTTTGGATGGTTTCATTGCTTTGGGATATATTCAGGAATAAGTGTGCTGGCACAGTCTCAAGAGATGCCTGAGAAAACATATTCCTGTCTCCAACTGAACTGTATAATAAAAGCAATCTGAGTGAAGATAAAGGCAATAGGAAAGAGCCTTGAAATTTCCAGCTTACCAGGTGTGCGGACAGCAGTAATGGATCCAATCAGGATTCCCAGGGCAGAGACACATTTTAGAGTCCAATCTACACCTCCTACAATTGTTATCAGTTCTACGTATTTTGGAAATGTGTAAGCCTTGGCTCAAATGCTTAGGAAAAGCAGAAGGACCACACCTATAGCAAACAATAGTTAGGCACATGTAACTCCTTGCCCGTGAGGCCAGCTACGAGGGAAGTAAACATAGGATTATAGACATCTAGAAAAAATAACCGCAGCTTTGAAAGAATTAAATGCTAAGGGGGAAAATTGAACAGCACAGGCTTCCCTCCCCAATGGTAGCAAACATACAACTTATTTTGTCCTTTAAATCTGGAAATGACCCATCAAATTTTCTGGTGAAACCATTTGACTTAAATTGATTTTGAACATTTTTCACCTGTTTCAGGGACAGAGAATCTTTGGAAATGCTTCCATGAGTCACTTTTCCATCTCTGGAATGAAACAACCAACAACTACATATAAAAGCAGAGCGGTTTATCTTGGCTTACAGGCCCTGTGAATTCTGTCTGTGGCCGGCTGGCTCCCTGGAAGAAATGGCAGAGAAGAGCTATTTACCCTAAGGCAAGCAGAGAGCAGAGAGAAGAAGAGCCAGGGACTAGGGCAGGACCTTCCCAGCCATCCTCTCAGTGACTCACTGCTTCCCACTAGGCCTCACCTCTGAATAGGAGGCTTTGTGGGGCTTGTAGATCTCAACCATAATAACGTCTATGCAATCTAAGAGATGCATAAGATTCACTATCTGGAGTTGAAATATTAAGGTTCTCACTCTAGCATTTAGTGAACAGTTGTCCAGACAGAAGAGATGAGTGCTAGAACCCTTAAGAGTGGCGTTGCCCCTGGGGGCCCTTGGCTGATGTGACCCAGGACATTTTATTAGGCAGCATAGGCATTATTTTAGGTAAGTAGCCATGATTATTAAGCACTCTGGCCTTTTATCTCTGTAATAATTTGCCTTTCCTTACAGAATACCTTTTTCATTATCCCTCTTTAATCAAAGAGTTGGTCATTTCACTCAAAGTGAAATAAATTAAGGTGAGGCATCCTGATGCAGAGTCTTTGATAGGAATGTATCACAGTGTTTTACCTAGCACCTCTCCTAAAGGTATTTGTATGTCTTTTTTTCTATTCAATGGAGAAAATGCCAGTCACTATAGATTTGCTAATAATGAAAAGAATTTGGGGGATGAAAAAGGATTCAGTTGACACAATCTCAAAAATACTACCAAGAATCATTCCTCTGTCCTGATAACATACTCCACACCACTTACTGCATGCCTTTTCTGAACAGTGAAGACCTGGCTTGCTGTTTCAGGAAGGAATTGCGGGGATTTCTACGAAGAGGATATGCATTTCAGCTCTGTCCTTAGAGTCCTTATAGGAAGAGAGTGCACTAAGTGATGAATCCACCATTGTTCAACCCCATCCTCCCCACACACCGCAGCCCGGCACTTCCCTGTGGGCTATGGATCAGAAAGCCAAGCTACTAAGTTCCAAGCTTCTGGAAGGTCAGAATCCGGGCAAGGGCCTGAGACTAGCAGAGACGTCGACTGAGCTCAGTTGAGGGCGGGGGCTGATGTCAAGCCAGCAGTTCTTTGACCAGGCTCTCTATGGTCCCATTCAGTCATGCAGCATTCACCTTACTGAGGTCCTCCGGGCTGTAGCACAGGGACGCAAAGATGAAAAGATGAAATGATTTCCAGTGGCCCGAAGCCTGCCAGAGCAGCTCATCCATTCAAGCCCATAGGAGAGAAGAGTGCTCAGGGCCTTCTACCAGAGAGAGGGGGGTACCCACCCTCAGGGAAAGACAGGACAATAGCCCCTGGAAGTTCTTGCTTCTTACTTGATCTTAATTTTAAGTGCAAAAGCCTTGATATTCCTAGTGATTCTGTTGTCTCATTTCACTTACTTCAGTGGTATAGTAAGATTCCTGTGGGTACAATTGAAGCTAACCATCCTAATCTTTCTAGTCTTCTTTGAAATTTCCATCTCATGGCCTTTTTTTGCCTAAGACAAATGTGTTTTACTTTTTCACAAAAATGTATTTCTCTCTTTTTATCCTGTTGCCTCCATCTCATTTCACAAAATGTTAACATTCCTTCATTATATAGCACACCGCCTCCAAAAATGTCATCGGAATTGCAAAGTTAGTCAGTATCTTGTGACTGTTTCACGGTATTTACCCAAATTTTCTTGTAGATCTTTTCATGAATAAATTTTGCATGCTCTATAAAGCTAAATGCCTTCTCAGATATTGCCATTCATAGTTTTATGACACACTAATTGTAAGGAGTTGTTTTCCCTGTCACATATATGTTCTTGTTGATTCTGGAACATTCTACTTCAGAAAATAGCTAAACAGAAATAAAAACAACATGTACACTAAGTAGTTGCCAGCAGTGAATGACATGCTTAACTAATGCCGGCTGTGGTCTTTTAAACTAAGGAGATCACCTGAGATGATGAAAAGCACACACTGATTCTATTTGACACAAACCTTTGCTGTACTGCAAGGAACTCAACCATGTTTTCCAGCGGTATCAAACCTATGAGTCTTTAATTTTAGTTTAACTCTGGTGGACAGTTAAGGTTTACACTTAAGCTCAGTCCTAGTGCGTCTCTCTTGTGTGCTCTGACTCACGGAAGTGACCAGGCGCGGTTGCTAAGTGAGAACAGTGTCCATCAGTGAGCCTTCCTGGCTGGCTGCCCTGATGCCTTTGCCATCTGCCAGAGACACAGCGAACAGAAACAGAAGGTAGGCTAACACATGTGCTTTTGCTCATTTCTTTTACAAAGCATGCCCATTATGCTCTTATAATAGACATGTAAGTCCGGGTGTGGTAGTGCATGCCGGTAATCCCAGCACTTGCGAGGCTAAGGCAGGAGCATCACTATGATTTCGACACCACTCTGGACTACATAATGAGTTTAGAGCCAGCCTGAAATTCACAGGAAGACCCTGTCTCAAAAAACAAAACCAATAACAATAAAAATCAGACATGTAGATAGGCTTTAAATCATAGCTTTAGATACTAATATAAACACTGTGACTTTTTTCTTGGTATAGGGAAGCATCATGATATATTTAAACAAAGCTTCACTTTCTTTGTCTCTCTGTTCCATAAATGATTTGACCATGAGAACGGTAAGTTATGGAGAGAAAACCCAAGATAAAAGAAGAGATTTGCAAAATGAAGACGTAAATCAGTAGAAAATGAAAGGAATGAAAGGCAAGGTAGGTTGTAAACAAGGCAGGGACTATTTTATGTGACATAGAGCTTTTGGAGAAAGTCACTATTAAAATTTAAATGAGTATCATAGAATATTAGTCTGTCTGGTATCATACTAATGATACACTTAATTAATAGGGATTTTTTTCATTGCTCAATATATTTCCTGAAACACAAGACATAGAGAAAACTGTATAGAAACCATACAAATAACCAGAGCCCCACACAAGCATTCCTCAAATTGAGGTAGGATTAAAAAATGAAAGATAGATTTAAAAGGACACAAAAATCATACCTAAAATTATCATAAAATGACTATAACTTCAAAGACACAGCTAACCTGCGCTCAGATTCCGGCTCTAAAATTTCCGATGCAGTCCGTGTGCTGTGGACTAGAATTTACCTTTCCACCTAACAGTTTCCCAAGCGATGGTGGTGCTGCTGTTTCTGACCACAGAGCATTTATGTGCTCCTGACAGTTCCATAACCTGCACGTCTTGCTGCCAGGCACCTCAAACACGGGCAATACTTGCAGGACTGTCCCACTGAGTGGCAAGGGGCAGTCCTATTGGGTGGTACAAGCGGGTCAGTGGGACGGTCATGCTCATAACACCAATGTTTTAAACTGGCAGGGACTTGTTAAGGTTCAGAAAGCAAGAATTCAGTGATCAGAGAGACTGATATGGACCAGGAGTGGGAAGCCTCTAAAGACCACAGTGTTTCAGAGGTGAACAGGATGTTAGTGTCTTTACCTATAAAGCCTGCAATTAGTAAATGATAAAAATGAAGCCCTTGGGAGAATGCCTAACTTGTTCAAAGTCACTTATTGGACTGGCCCAACACAGAGAAAGCTAAAAACCTTGATTTCTTGAAACCAACTTGTGAAATTTGATTATTGGTTTGCTAGCTGTACTGTCTATGAATGTTTTCCCCTTAAAAAATAGAACAATGTACAAAATAGAAGGTAAAGAGCATAACTCCTGGGAAGCCATGTTCATTTGGACAGTGAAAAAATAAATGTCCTACTTATCTCTCTCTACCTGGAAATAGGACTACTGCAGAGAGGGGGTTTAGGCAAGATGGGGAAGACGGAATGCAAAAGAGCAAAGACTCGCGAGCACACAGAAGTGGCGACCTATGAGGCATGTGGGATCCTACCAGTGAGATTCCTCAGCGGTACAGGTGGACTTTAGGTTGTTACTAAGATAACCAGTCCCATCTAGTAGTGTACCCAGTACGTACCGGGCAGAGATCCCGTAGTACATCAGAGAGGCGCAGAGATGTTCCACTGCTCAGGACAGGACAGCAGGTCAGGGGGTAGTAGAAAGTCATGATTCAAAGGTACAACTCAAATGAAATATGCAAAATCTTTGGAATTTGGCAAAACATGCCAAAAACATGTATGCTGTTACTTGTATTTTTACATTAATTAAATATTTGAATACAATTTAAAACCAGGTTTGTTTGCAGTATATAATACATGGAGAAAATGCATGTGCTGATGGCTTTAGTGCAAAAGACTTCCCCCAAACAAGGTCATATGAGCCTCAGAGGGCAGGAATCAGGCTTTGTTCATTATTAAATCCCTGCCACCCCCACATGCTAGGTGGTCCGGAATTGCTAACAAAATTAAAACTCTTTTATAAAACTTCATCTTAATTTATCCTCAAGGAAGGAAACAAGGAAAGGTTTAGATGCTTTTATTAAGAAAGAGTTGTAAAATGAGAGAATTAAACTCTGGAGGCCCAGCAGAGGCGCTGGCAGTGGGAAAGAAAGAGAAATCGAAAAGCGGAGAAAGAACCAAGGAAGATGACTAAGAGCCCCTCCCACAGCCGCTCTGCTCTTCTATCCGCCCCACTTGGAGATTTCTCCTGAAATCGTTTCTTGCCCAAGCCTTGAAAGATTCTAGCTGTATATTTAAGAACGCTGTTCACTCAGAACTGACACCCTTAGCCCAGGTAGACTGAAACATGTGATAGCTGTCCAGTGGTGTCAGAAACTGGCAGGTACTAAAGATGAAGAACTTGGGGACAGGCATAAGCAGAGCTAGCAGTTAGCATCATCTACTAACTTTTTTAATGTCTCTTTTAATTTGGTCCTCTTTGTCGCAAGAAGCCAGCAATGGGCAAAGCCCTGCAGTTGTACGCTGCACAGCGCCTGACAGTCCGAGTGCTCTGAGGGACTGCGATAATCACCCCACCAGCAACCAGTTCCCCAGGGAGGAGTGGGCGTGGATGCAAGGAGGTCACCAGGGAGCACCTCAGTGATCTTATGGACTTGCCTGGGGTATCTTGTTGTATGAGTCATTTCCCTAAAATATGTAACATCAAGATGTTGCTACATTTAATAGTAAAATGCTTGCTGCCTTTAAGCCCTAAAGGTGCAATATGCAGATTAGTAAAACCTTGTAAAATGCCTCTAACCCTGCAAAATAAAAAATTTCTTCAGGTCACAAACACAACGATTCATTGACACAGTAGGAATTCCTTACCAGTTAGGGCTCATTTTCCCACTAATCAGCCATTACTTGAATTTTGGTTCTGCGTGACCCACACACCCTTGGTGTAACTGTGCACTGCAAAGGTTGAGTAAATGCAGTCATAAAATTCTTTCTTGCTGTGCAGCTGTTGGGCAGACCAAGCAAATCCAAAGATGAGAAATGGGCAAATGCCCACAGCAGAGGCTCCTGTAGTTCAGCCATCTTTGAAGTTATTTCCAGTTGAAAACACTGAAGTTTGGGGGACATAATTAGCCCTTGTGACTGGCTGCTATTTCTGTGTGGCTCTGAGAGGTCCAAGGCATGTCTAGTCACAATAATGGCTCTCATAGGCAGGGTACAACACTGGTGGCCACTGCCTGTGGACACAAGGGCAGAGCATCTCTTGCCCCCCAGAGGCGCTGGGCTCATCAGCACAACCTTCTGCGGTCTTGGCTGGCTGCCCATGAGGAGCAGGGCCCGGGAGCAGGAGCACAGTGCTGTGGGTCAGCTCGAGGCATGGATTTAATGAAAGGTCTGCTGGATGCCACATCAAACAGCAGTGTGAGTGCGTAAATCCACTCAGCAAGGTAACTTGGAGGACATCTGTCACATTTCTTTCCCCAGATGGTTAGCCCTTGATATGCCCAGAGAGAATTCTGCAGTGCATAAAAATATTTACTGTATACCTCTCATATTGCCCACAAACAACTCTGAAACCAGGAAACAAGACTCGTGCCCCTAGTAGGTGTCCCCAGAGCAGGTGTCTGTGCCCTCTCAGTCTCCCAGAGAGGGGCAGGTACCTTACGAAGCCATAGTTGGGCAGACAAAGGAGCGCCGGTGTCACAGCTGCACCTGAACCCCAGCGCCTGACCCAGCCGCTGCACGCCGCTCCAGCTGTTTTTCAGCTCACGAGATGGAGAATGCTACTTACACAGACTTTTAAAATTCCAAACATGAAAGTGTGTGTCCATTCCATGGATAAGCTGGAAACTACTAAGTAATTTAAAAAGTACGCCAAATCAGTGTTCTTTGTCTCTCCCATCCCGTAATTACTTTTAGTCTTTTAATGGGAATCATATTCCCTGATAATACTCTTAGGCCAGCAAGTAAACCATGCATTATGCTTCAGGGTATCTCAGTTTTGTCACAGGAGAAGGAAAGGACAAAATAAACTCAAAAGCAATCTATGAAGAACTCTCAAAAATTTGAAATGCAATGATCTAGAGCCAGAATGCCCAGTATCTTGTATGAGACAGATGTTACACCTCTGTCAATGTGCAGGCGAGAATGCAGGCCATCACTTTTTGGGTTTCAGCAGGAACTCTTCACCACATTGTCCCCAAGGAGAGAACTTACCAACCCAATGTCAGAGCCATCTAGCCTCTGAAGAAGACTCATTCAATAAAGCCAGAAACAGCTTCTCATCTGTTAACTGAGATTTCTTTTTGGTGTGTTTGATTGATTGATATTCTTATTGATGTTTCCAATATGCGTCTACCTTATTCACTTATTCCTGAGGTGAATGTTGAATTCAGTATCTATAACATACAGGTCACTGACTAGGCCAATGAAGGATAAGAACAACAATCACTTTAATCCAAAGTAAGGATGTGGCCTATCACACAAACAGATGACCTGCATATGTGCCCACAGTCTTGTGAAAGCATAATTATTCGGTGTCACTTGGTCAAGTGGTACTGAGGGCCACCCGGAAGGCTTTCCCTGAAAGGAGACCACTTGTCTCTGTTCTGGCTCACCCCTGCCTTCCTTGCATGTATTGGTATGTGCAGAGCTGGCTGGTATAATCCTCTACCCCCTCAACTGGCTTGAAGCAATGCAAAAAGGTCTAGCTGAGGGGCCTATGTGCAGCCTTTAAAGCAATGCAACATGTCAGTGATGCCCCGCCTATAGCTCCCTACTACTGAGAGTGACCACAAGCAAAAAGGGTGACCACACGCTATCAGTGGGACTGAGCCTCAAGAGGCCTCGACATCACAGGGCAGGAAAGTCAGACATCAAAGCTGAGGCTAGCAACCAAAACACAGGATACTTTCTCAAATTGTGTTACACAGACTCCTCTGACCTTAAAGGCTTCCAGTTACTTCTCCCTGATCTGCTTGTCTTTCTGCATGCTTCTCTACATATTGCAGAGGCACCACTGTGCATCCTACACGGCCCAGCTCACAGCACTTATGTTCTTCCTGCCATCCTCACAGTCACTTGATCCAGAGCTGCTCCCTTCTTCACAAATAATAAAACCCAGGTTTGTCCCTGGGTCGTGGCCTTTGTTCCAGTTAGACATCGTTCTCAATGGACTTAGGACCCCTTGGCTTCCCACAACTGCAGGTATGGGTTTGTCTCTTTATTCTCTCCATAGGTTGTACTGCAAGTGGTAGATTACAATTTATTCACTAGAAATCCAATAACTTTTCCATGGGATCACATATATAAACACCTCTGGATCACAATTAGGCCCAGATAGACCTGTATAAAACAGGACAACACAGACTTTATTTAGGGCCATTGCTATAGGTGTAAAGATCACGGCAACAGTGTTTGGTGGGGGGAGGGCACAGGGCTCAATTTTGAACATAGCATGGCCAAATGGGAATTTATGGCCCAGAGTCAGAGCAGAGACCAAAGGATGGACAAATCACTGAAGGAAACACCATAGGTAAGGGGGCAGCTTGCCTGAACTGACCTAACGCAATTCTTGCTAAAGATGAGCAGGATAATCAGACCATCCCTGAAGTGCAATGAAGGATGAGAGGACAGACCAGAGGCCAAGGGTGAGGGGGTCCATTGTCAGGGTTGAAGGGTTTCTTGTTCAGCTCACTAAGTAGGCCTCTTGCTAATATGGTTTTCCCAGGAAATTTACAGATGGGCTAAGGAGAAATTTCAGGAACTGACTACAATCTAATCAGGGAAGAATGTGCCTTGTGGGTTCCTGCTGTCTGTGGTCAGCCTGCTGCGTCTATCTCTCCGTCCATGGTCCTACCATGTGCTCTGCCATGGCTCAGATCTAGAACATTCCCTGAAAGCCTCATATGCAAGAAAACAGGCACTGGGGAGGTGACTGGACCATGGCAGCACCGTGCCCAGCAGTGGATTAATCACTGCTGTGCTCAACCAAACACACCTCCTGGAGGTAGGCTCACTTAGAACAGCAGGGTTACTAGCACATACCCTGGAAGGGTACGGGTCCCGCTCCACATCCCCCCTTTGCTCTCCACTTCCTGGCCACCCTGAGTCTTACAGCTGGGGGTTTTGTGAGGGGAAACAATACAGGACACATATTTTATAAGATTATTTAAAATAGTCACCCAAGAGTCATATGCAAAGAGAGTACAGGAGATCTTAACCCACACACTGAAGACCAAAGAATCCAGCTGAGGGCCTAGATCCCACAGCAATGTGCTATATGAGTCCAGCTGAAGACCTAGAGCCCAGAACAATGCCTCCCACAAGCCACACGTGAAGGCTAGAACTCACAACAATGCCTCATGCAGGCCTGTTTCACACATCTGCACTTGGAAGACCCAAAGGTCAGTGGTGGAAGCTAGAAAGTGTACAACAGCAGGATGTAGGATCTGTGCTAGCAGGCTGAGGGATCTGCACTAGAGCAAGGAAGAAATGCTCAAAGTAAGAACCAGTGCACCTGCAAAAACTACCACAGCCATCTCAGCAACAGGAGCTCCTCCGATGATGAAGACAGCCAAATTCCCATCAGGAAAGTCAATGCGACAAACTTCTCCAGGAGACTGAGCAGTGCACCATCTTTCCCCCCAGAGCCAGGAACCAATGCTCAAAGTGAGAACCAGAGCTCCCCCAAAGTGAACCATAGCCATTCTCAGTGACAATGTCCCATGCACCTTTAATGATGGGAACAGCCAAGTTCATCAGGAAAGCCGGCCCAACAAGCGCCTCCAGGAAAACTAGCAGCTCCCAATAGGCTCTCCTCTTCTTCCCCAGTTCTGCCTCTTACGCTGCCAGCAGTGATCCTCAGGTGGGCTCCCACACCCGTCACCACACTGGTTCAGTTCAGCTGGGTATTACAAGCTGACCACCAGTTGTCATCCACCACACTGAGTGGACAGCTGTCCTCCACAGAACCTTACTAGACTGTGTCCTTCCTGCCTTGGAGTCAACCACTAGGGACTGAATATGCTATAAAATCTAAGATAAAATCTGTCTCTTCTCCTTCACAGGGTGAGTGTCAGCTATTACATCCCTGCCAGAAAGTGATTAGGGTCCTCCTGCCATTCTGCTCCTTTTGCTCCTCACAGTACTCACTTTCTCCAGTTCCACAAATTGTTTAATCGCAGTTGTTTTGGGGACCTGGGCAGTATAAATTTGATAAAGGATATATATATATATATATATATATATATATATATATATATATATATCTAGGGCTCCACATCAGCTCAAGACATTTGGAAGATGTATGAATGAGGGCCCTGGCCTGAGCAATCTTTTTTTATTTATTTATTTATTTATTTTTTTTTGCAGTGCTGGGGATCGAACTCAGGACCCTGCGCTTGCTAGGCAAGCGCTTATTCCACTGAGCTATATCCCCAGCCCCTGGCCTGAGCAATCTTGTAGTCTAAATGAGATTATAAGTAATATGAGTGTACACATCTAACATGGCTTATTATATGTCATAAGAAATTAGTGTGAAAGAATTCTTTATGACAAAACTGTAGGGTAAAATAAAATAGTGTAATTGAGCCTGGAATTATTGCAATACTATACAAAGACCTGAAACTTTACTGTCAGTATCCAGCAGTTGAAATCATAGATATGGGACTCACACTTAATAAAGGACAGCAGGGAAGTTAAATAGTCAAGCTCTAGAGACAAGGTCTGGATTTACATCCTGCTCTTGTCATTTGCTTGCTGTATGCCCTCACGTAAAGGATAAGCTGCAGTTTCCCTTTGCTTGGGTCCCACAGCTGTCAGTGGAGGCAGTGCCTCATAAAGACATAACGAGAGGAGGTCTGATGATCAAAACTCCAGATCAGTAAGCAATTTCTCAATAAATCTGAGCCACCATTATTACTGCAAAATATTCCACATAGGTGATAACTCTCAGACCTGTAAGGCAAGAGACTTTTCTGGGCCTTTGGTAAGAAATACATTAAACTCCTCTATTTCCCTTGCTAGTCTTTCCAAGATGGAAATTGTCTGGTTGATGAATGTCTGCTAACTTCCCTACATAATAAACCTGACCCCAGTACAATGAACCTGCCAGCAACACATGGGCGTTGAGGAAAGTGTTTTTTATTTAGAAGACAAGACTTTGGGGAGTACATTCAGTGAAATGTGAAAAAAAGATGAAGAAGGAAAGGAAGAAGATGAGGAGGAGGAAGAGGAGGGAGGGAGAGAGAGAAAGAAGTTGGAATGAAAAACCGGAGATACTGTGTAGATATCTAGATACCCTAAGAGGTGATTAGGCAGAACACTTAATGAAATTGCTTTCAATCACACAGACAAGAAGCCACAGTGAAGTTTAAAGTGGAAAAGTTAAAATGCAAATGTATGCACTATGTAAACTATCGTGCTAAGGACCATGGGAAATTTCACCGCTTTCTAAAAGAAAAAACTAATATATGCTTGTTGAGCACTTCAGTAGTGTAGATTATAATCACACCTCTCTAGCAGAAGAGTATTGGTTCTAAGTGAAGAGGGTGAGCACAGTTCTACAGAAGGCTGACATTTTCCTTTTTTCTTTTAAAGAGAATAGAAAACAATGACCAAATAACAACATAGACAAAAAAAATACAGAAACAATAAAAATGATACAGGTTTTCAAACAAAATGATAGGGATTAACAGTGGTTGTTATCCTACATATTATTATCTTCAACCATGTTGCTCAGATTACCAGATGTAAGAATGGAAGATGGTTCAAACCATTAAAGAGAATGAAAATAATGGAAAGCATTAGAAATGATACAGAGCTTCACAAAACAAGATGGTAGGGATTCCAATGGTTGTTATATTGTATGTTGTTATATTGTATGTCTTCAAACTAGTTGTTCAAATTACCAGAAATAAGCATGCAAAGTTGGTCAAAAAATTTAAGCATTAACTATTCCTTTCAGTAAACCAATAGACATCAGCAGTACAATCATCGCATCTATCCTTCTAAACACATATACACACATACACACACACACACACACACACACACACACACATTTTTTCCATCCTCCCTTCTTTCTTTTTCTCCTTTCCCTCATCCCAGTTGTTCCTTCCCTTTGAGCAATTTCTTTCCCTTTCACAATATCTCTTGTACCTTTTGGATTTTATTTACTCTTTCAGGATGTTACACTAGGCAGACAATATGATATTTACACATGAGGGTGTGATTTACTTCATTAGTTGCATCCATTAACCTATGAAAGCCTTGAGTTTATCTTTTTTTATAGCTGAGTAATACTCCATTGTATAAAAATACCACATCTTTTTTATTCATTCCTCGGTTGACGGGCATTTGGGTTGTTTCCAAGATTTAATTATGACAAATTGTGCTGCTATAAACATGGGTGCACATATGTGGTAGGATGTTTTCCATTCTTCTGGGAAAATATACAAAAAGGGAATAGCTGGATTAAGTGGTACCTCTAGTCCTAATTTTGTGAGGAATTTCCACACTGATTTCCTTTTGTGAGGAATATCCACAAAAAAATTATAAAGAACTAATTTTTTAAATTTCTTTATATATTTTAGATAGGAATCCATTATCTGACAGACAATTAGTAAACCTCACAGTCTACACTTCTGCCACCAGTTCAAAAGTGTTCTTTTTTTCTTACAATCCCCTAGCATTTGGTATGAGTTTATTTCCTGATTATAACCATTCTTTCTGGGGTAAGACAGATTCTCAGGGTTGTTTTAACTTCCATTTCTCAAATGACCAATGATGTTGAACAATTTTTCATGTATTTATTTGCCATCTGTATTTCTTTACCTGAGAAGTATATAATCTTCTCAGATGCCTAATTTTGGATTTTTGTGTTTTTTAATTTTGGGGGCTTGAATTTTTTTAGTTCTTTATATGTTCTAGCTAGGAATATGTTATCTGAGGGACAATTAGTAAACCTCTCATGGCTAGAGAAAACATACTAAAAATTCATCTGGAACCAGAAGAGGCCTAGGATAGCAAAAGCAACCCTGGTCAACAAGGAAAGGCAGGAAACATCACAATCCCTGGCTTGAAATTATACTACAAAGCTACTGTGACAAAATCAGCATGGTACTGATTAAAAAAAAAAAAACAGACCTGAAGATCAATGGAACAGATTCGAAGATGTAGACACAATTATAAACACACTCAGCCACTTTATCTTTGACAAAGATAGAAGAAAGATAGCCTCTTTAATAAATGGTACTGGAAAAACTGGCTGTCCACATGACAGACTAAAACTAGATCTAGATGTTAAAACAGAAACACTAAATCTGCTGGAAGAGAAAGTAGGTAGAAATCTTGAAGACATAGGTGTAGGTGGAGAGTTCCTGAACAAAAAGCAAACTGCATGAGAAATACTTCAAAGAGTCAACAACTAGGATCTCATCTTATTGAAAAGATTTTTCACATCAAAAGAAGTCACCAACAGAGTGAAAAGAAAACCCACAGATTAAGAAGCCTGTCATTTTCAGCTCAGCAGCTCTTGCAGAACCTGGACACTTTACATGAAACTAAGTCAAAGGCAGATTGAGAAAATGACTTTAAAGAATTTATTTCACAATGGATGAAATAACAATACATGCAGTAATAACAACTTCATAAATCTGTCTTGAAAGAAAACTAGCTTGCTTACCACTTCTCATATGGGAAGAGACAGGAAACTCCCTGGCACACATATAGCATTTTGTGCTTCTCAAAAACTTAAAGATGGAAAAAGAAACTCTTTTTCTTTATAAAAGCTGAAAAAAAATTTAGACAGCAACTCAAACTTACAGGCTTGAATCCTGAAGGAATTTTAATTCTAAAGCAATTTGGAATGATTTTAAAATATTTTAATGATGCCTTCTTTTAACAATAGGAACCTACTTGAATGCCAAGAAGAAAAGAATATCTAATATGGCCTTGTTCCTATCTCCAAAGTGATGATTTCTCAAGCACTAAGGAAGAGCTGAAGGAAGGCCGTAACAGAGTTTCACACAAGACACCCAACAATATAAATGCAGAAAAGAATCTCATAACCAAAGGAAACTTCACACTGTGGGCAATTAAAGATGGAACATATTTAATACAACAGAGTAGTTGTGTGGAATTATCACAACTCAGAGTCAAAAGCCGTGTGAACTCACACATTATCCCAAGTCCCAGAATAGAACTTTTCCAGCTTCCATAACAGTGGGACATTTAGAAACATTGACTGTTTATCTCATGTCCAACAGTCACAGTGAGAAAATGTTCCCTGCCCTCTCTCTCACTCACACATTGGCTGAGGAAATGGAATTCACCAGGTAAGTGGTCACCAAGCCACTTGTGGCCTCAAGCTCATCAGGTTAATATTTTCATATCCTCTTTCTTTAGAGCAATACCATCTATTTCAGTGACTATTAAGGAAGCACTTTATATGAGCTCTTTTATATTTGTTTACTAACTTATTCATGAGTGTTGGTAAAATAAAAAAACCAATGGTAATTCCAAACATTTCCAAGTTTGAGCTGTTGGTCTGAATTGAGAACAGCTATTTGAGTGAATATTCATGTATTGTGAGAGGAACCCACAATTTCTCTGTATGTATTAGTATGCAGGAATCTAAATTTTTTTCATCCTGCAATGCTCATAGATGTTTTAATTTGTCATTAAATAATCTAGCTTTCTTACTGAGCCCTTCCTGGCTAATTAGTACAAAAATGTACTTCAGGGACCTATTCCATTTAAAATACATTTGGATCCGATCCTTTAAAATAGTATTGTCCAAACTGTTTTTAATTACTCCATAGGTGGTGAACTCATCAGTAACACTACATCTGAGACACAGGGATGGAGAGAGCAATGACTGAAAAATCTGTTCTATGAAGACAAGACTTCCTCAAGCAGAAGCCTCTGCTGGCCACCCTTCTCTGGCAGTTCAGGCTGTTGGTTTTACTTCATATTGGCTTGATTAGAACTTGGCTGTTCTCCTTGACAAAAAGGGTCTAGCCCAGGCCCTTATATGTATACAGACTCTCAAGTCTTTCAGCTCTTTTCATTTGGTTTCCCCAATAGCTTCCCAAAGAATGTTGTGCTCTCCACCCACGCAATTGGTTCCCTTTGCTCTAACCATGATTGTCTCTTTTACTTACCCTTTACTCTTCAATGTAGTTGTTCTTTTGGCTTGAGGACAGATTAAGCAATGGTTCTCATGTCAGGTGTGGGTACTGCATGAAATTATTATTCTGGAGATCCAGATTCCAGATTTCTAGGTTGTAGTTTAGGACGTAATTTTGTTATCTAGTTTTAAAACACTTTCTAATGGCATGCCCTTGGAGCAATCACTTAACCATTTTCTGATTCTTAATTTCTTGCTCTAAAGGGAGGACGTAATATATGCACTTCCTGCATCCTGCTGTCCTTTCAAAAGCAGTATGATTTCTTTGCTTTAAAAATTTTGTAGGTGAAAAATGCAGAAAATGTAAATTTCCTCTCTGTATAATGAATTTTTTTTTTGTACTGGGAATCAAACTTGGGACCTTGTGCTTGCCAGGCAGGCACCTATGCTACTAAGCTATATCCCTGGCCCTTCCTCTCTGTAAAAAAGCAAATTTGGTGCATGTCATCTAGACACTGTAAAGCAAGTTGCAAGACACAGGCATTTAATGTTTGTGTGGATTTTTGTACTTTTCACTTCTGGATCTCTTTTTACTTTAGTAAGAGTTACCTATGGACACATGATCATAGGTTATCAGCTACCACATTATAATGAAGTCAACTTCCTAGAATCCACTGAACATTTCTCTTGTATTTTCAAATCATCATAGAAGAGAATTAAATATCTGATTATCATCCATATATTTAATTTGTTCACTGCTAAGAAACTAGCTTCCAATCAGGTCCTTTGTTCCTGAAAACCCTGCCAAGTCCTCAGGCAATAACACACGTCACGAAAGACAATACTGAGTAGAGAAAGAAAGACAACGTTCTAGGGACATATATTATACTGTGGAGGAGTCACAGTTCTGATCCAGAGCACTGTACATCTGCACAGAAGACCAAGACTTCGAGGCTTACCCCTCTGACGTGTTTTAAAATGGTATATAGAAAATGGTCATTACTCAATTCTGCATTTTTCTTCCCAGTTAAGCTTCAAATTACTAAAAAACATTGAATATAATACAGAATTGACGATAAATTTTCCAATTTTTAATGAAAAAATTCTTTAGTTCTTTACATTGTCCCTTACAAAATTGATTATCTGATAAGCAACTATAATATATAATTTACTAGGTAATGTAATACTTGCTAGTGTTAAAAAGCCCTGCACTCATTAGTTCTGATAATCAGGCAAATTTTATAAGAACTTGCAGGGCAGAAGGGTGTTATACTTTTGTTCACCCCTCACAAGGGTGCAATCCAGTGATGGTGAAACTTTTAGAGCTTTCAGTGATTCAAACAGCCTCCTGCAGCACGCGTGCCAAAAGGTTGCCACCTCTGATAGCCCATCACTCCTACACTGGTAAGAGACAAGCATAACAAACTTAACCAAAAGTTTATGTGGGACAGGAAGTCTTTGGAAATGAAGACCAAGAGCCCCAGAGAAGCTGCCTATCCTTATGCTTGAATTGGTGAAGAATGTACAGAAATGGAAGGAAAGGGTGTGATACACTGATGTTAGACTGAGACAAGGGAATCTCAGCAAGCCCTGGATGTTCAGGTTCTTTTGTGCCTCTGTGTATCATTCCTTCCCCTGGGTATGGGGCAGGACTGCTCCAGAAAGAGAATCAAACTAGGGCATACCCCCTTTCAGCTAGGGTAGGTCAGAATTTCTTAATGGTCACCTCTCACACAGAAAGGTCCAGAAGTTCAGAGTGGCCTTCTTGCATTCAAAGCCCTCCCACTCTCTTTCAGTTCAAAGTACATTAGAGTAGTGTATCAGTCAGGGTTTACTACAGAAACAGATACAACACAAGATATAGAAAGGTACAAGAAATTATACGTTTGGGTTACAAGCCAGCTACAGGGTTGGATGAGGAAGCATGCGGAGGGTGTCTGCGCGCTGGAGGTTGAGGAGCCCAGCCGCAGGCCTAAAGCTCACTGCAGTGTCTATGGGAGTCCATATCAAAGGGCTGATGGGTCTGCGATGGAGTGCTGAAGAGTCTACAAGGAAGGCCGGAGAGCCAACACCACAAGCCTGAAGAGTCCCAGGCGGAAGCGGAACGGTCCGCACCGGAAGCCGGGAGACACCGAGCTGGAGGGGAAGACTGGAGCTCCTCCAAAGAACCAGCTGCCGGTCCCTCCTCCGTTCCTTTTTTTTTGGCGGTACCGGGGATCGAACTCAGGACCCTGCACTTGCTAGGCAAGCGCTTATTCCACTGAGCTATATCCCCAGCCCCTCCATTCCCTTTTTCTTAATGCAATCTACCCACTGGGGGGTGGAGGTGGTCCTCTACACCCACACCCGCTGCATACCTTCCTCTTGCACAGGTTCGAATTGGTGAAGAACGCTTACTTTGAATACAAAGTAAGCACCCTGGCTCCCTTCGGAGTCCCGTAATTAACCTTCTGAACTTCTCAAATTAACACAATAAACACATCCTAGAAGAGTAAGGGCATGTCCTTTTTATCCCAAGATGCAGAACTACTGGGTCATTCAGCCAAAGTTCTAGACTTCCCAAGTTGATACAATGTATCAACTGTAACACTCCACCCTGGTCAACTTGGCAATCATACACATTTCCTTAAACCAGTTTCCAGATACAAAGACATGCATATAATTGTACCTAACATGTTATAACTATCCGACATGCAAATGTAAATGCACTAATTCCCTCACCAAAATAGAAGGTAAGTTTTCATTGGGTGATGCTTATTCTTATCATTTCACAACTTGAACATTATAACACAGTTTAACAGTCCCTAAGGACCAGTAGTAAGTCTATCAACATTATATTACATCAGAACCATATTAGGGGAGGAATAGTATAATTACAATCCTCTTTTCTGTAGCTGATCTCAGAGTCATAGCTGGTATTGAGAACCACCTTCTTCCACTACCCATTCTGTATTCCTTTGGCCTTCAGCAAGCACCTCAGCGGGTCTTGGTTCTTTCCCTGGTGGAGTGACCCATACCTTCATTCCTGAAGGCTCTGGGCCATTTCTCATTGTGCCTGTATTAGGTTGCTGTGGTTTCTTATTGACTTTAATAACAGGGCATGGCAATACTAAGAGGCGCCCTAAGGGATCTCCTGTACTCCACGTATATTCTTTCTTTCCCTCATCATGCAGTAGTAGTCCAATTTCCCCTTGACAGTCCGGGTGAATTATCCCTGACAACACTGACTCCCTTTCAACTTGTTTCCTCAGAAGCATGAGACCAAAATGACCAGGGGAAAACCTTAGCTTCCAGTTCATTGATATCATTCCTGGCACAAGCCCTCCCTCCTCTGGAACTAAGATGTCTAAGCTAGCATAACATAAGGGTTGTGGGGACAGGAAGCCAAAATGTGGCTAATGGGTCACTAGGAGCAATGGTGAGTGGTACCATCCCTACTTCCACCCCTTGATTCCTGGACCCATGAGTCCTGGCTATGGGAGACACAGTGCCATATAGTGGGCGTTGATTCAAAGCATATACAGCCTTTTGAAGGACCTTATCCCAGTCCTGCAAGCTATTGCCACCTAATTGGCACCTTAACTATGTCTTCAAAGGACCATTCTACCTTTCTATCAACCAGCCCCTTCTGGGTGGTAAGGAACATGGTAAGACCAGTGAATACCATGAGCATGAGCCCATTGCTTTACTTCTTTGGCTCCGAAATGTGTTCCTTGGTCAGAGGTAACGCCATGTGGAACCCGATGATGGTGGCTAAGCCATTCTGTAAGTCCAAGGGTGGTAGTTTTGGCAGAAGCAATACACGCAGCAAAGGAAAATCCATATCCAGAATATGTGTCTATGCCAGTGAGGACAAAGCACGGCCCCTTCCATAGTGGAAGTGGGCCCCAACACTCTTATCTAACTTTTGGGACTATTCCACAACTCTGTTTCTAAAATATGTTTTCCCAAGGCCGTATCTCCTTTCTACAGTCTATCGCTCTCCTCCGTTGGCTACATCGCCCTTTGTACCATGTTTCCTTCTTACACTCCACCTGTCCATTCTGCATCCTACCTCTCCTTTTCACAACCTACCTCTTTTCTGTACTCTACTCTTTTGAGATCTTAAGCTTAATGAGGTAGAGGTATCTACCTCCTATTCCCTATTGTTAATTTATTTTTCATTATAATTATTAATGCACACCAATTGTACAAATGAACAGGCTTCACTATGATATTCACATACTTGTACAGATTCTATCTTTCATGGTCAACTTCCCTTCTGGCCTCTCTTTCCTTACACACACACACACACACACCCTTTTCTCCACCTTCTCCTGCTCATTGATTATGAGCTCCTTTTCTGCTTTCAGGTCCTCTCTCTCTTTTAGTTTCTGTATGTGAGGGAAATTATATTAGAGTTGTCTTTCTGTGTCTGGCTTATTTCACTCAACATTGTGTCCTCTAGTTTTATCCATTTTCCTGGAAATGCCATGGTTTATAATTTACAAACTGAATATTATTTAATAGCTACCCACACATCTTTAATCACACATCTGTTGATAAAACCCAGGCTGATTCCACATATTGGCACTGTATATTATACCTCATAAACATGGGTATGAAAATAATTTCCTGAATATGACACCATTGCTAATTTCTAGGCATCATTTTACCTCTCCCTGAATGTTTGTGTTTTAATGAAAGATTCCAGAAGAACAGAAAGGATTATGCTTGATTATGAGACTCTTCATTTGCATTCATGATGTAAGGAAGAATAAAACAACAACATGAACAATACCAAGAACCTAAAATTGATTCTGCATGAATTAATATTCCTTCCTAAGAAACAATCCCCAATAGGGAAACAAGTATCTGGAAGCTCAGAATTTTTAGTGTTATTTATAATGGATTTCAAACTATTTTAGTCTTTTTTTATTGACAGTACCAGAAGCAATGCATTATAAATTGTTTACCTAATTCAAGCCATAAAGAAAATTATCTCTCTTCAATATGACACCAATTTAGAAGAGGCCTGTTGGGTACGAGGTAATAACAATTCCTATTTTAAGAGATTGTGACCCCCACACATCCGTTTTTCAGATGCCACATGAATGTGGAGCAGTTCTCTTTAGAAGAAGCTTTTGCTTTTTTATTCCGCCTATGTAAACTTTTATATACATCTGAGATTTTACTTGTGAGATGGCTACAATATGAACGTGGCCCGAAATGGGTCCTCAAGTAAAGAGCTGCTTTCATATATTTGATTAGTAGAATCTTTTGAAGGGATGAAGAAGTTTCTGTGGTTCCAACATGACAATATTATTCTTACCTAAGAAATGCCTCTAGGATAAGTTGTGTCATAACTTACAAAAAAGACATTCTTTCACTTCTTACACCAATCTTTATACTCTGGGTTAAAGTTATTTAAATACATGATACCGAATAAAGAAAATTTTCCCATATGGTCATAATTGGTAGGATCACTCTCTCAAGTTCTTCTCTGACTTATTAATTCTTTCTTTGTCTGACTTCACAATATGCAAAAAAGTAAGTCCACATCAATCTTAAAGTTTCAGTGAAGCAAGGCAGCAACTGACACACTCACAAGCTGGATCAGAAGTTTCTTCAAATCTCATTAAATGAAAGAATCAGAAGATGGGCTCCTCTTTACATATCTCTTAAATCCATTCTTGCCAGATTAGCAAAGGAAGGCCTGTCTAAGGAAAATAACAATTTAAAATATTGGTGTTAATATTTACACAAATTGACACATTTTTTTCTAACTGTCATCATGCTAACTTGCTCAAGGGAGTAAAGAAGTGTAGAAAGCCTGATGTTGTATAATAGAGTCATTTATTGTATAATGTCCCTTCTGTAGGAACATTACACAGTAGAAGATGAAAATAAAAATGGAGGAGAAATGTGATATAATTCTGAACAATCTGGTATATATTATTAAGATTTAGATGAGTAATGGGTATGGGCAAGAGAAAATAGAATATTTCATGGAAAACACAGGACATGACTACAATTTGCTGAACTGCCAATACATAAGCCAATTCAGTAGCCTAACTTTCCATGACCCAGGTGTGCTGGTACTGTGATCTGCTAAGCTATGTTCTAATTGAAAGCCAAGTAAGAGCTGATCTGAAAACCAGGGGGTGGAGTATTCAGGGTGCGCTGCCACTCAGGACACCATCCCTTGTAAAGGCAAAAGTATATTTAAAGAATATCAATAGTTTATTATCCTGGGTAAAATGAATTTTAAAACATTTAGTGTGAGATTATGATTCTATTACATGGAAAGATCCATACAGAAGGGCTTGTGCAGCCCATCCCCAGTTGCATCTAAGCCCTTTAGGACCAAGAACCAGGTATCTTCACCAGGATAAAGTTGGCTCAAGGGCTGAGACACCAAACGCAGCACCGTCTGCGCCATCAGGCCCTTCCTCAGCGGCCCAGGCTGCAGACGCAAGCGCTCTCCACTTTGAGGTTTGTACTCTGCCGTATGGGACAAGGGAGCTTCCTGACCTTCGTGGCCCAATTTCATAGTCTGCACAATTTCTCTCTTTCTCGCTCATGTGATGGGTGCAGCTTGGGAAGGGAAGGTCTACCAACTGCCTGTCACTTCCTGAATCCATCACAACTAATATGTATGAATGAATGTACAGCCCTTAAATCCCCTTTCAGATACCTATAAAGATACGGCTATTCCCCCTGTACTGCAGGATGCATGGCAGAGACTGCGAAATGATTCTTTCCAAGGGAACACTATCTCAGCCTAGGGCTTCCGTTCAACACTCGTGTTTCTTCAGCAATAATCTAGCAGCATAAAATTTAAACTCTGCTGTGATAAAATGAGAAATCAATGAGAAATAATACAACACCAAAAGTGAGCATGAAGCTCTTATTGGTCAAAGGTAGGAACGCAGGCATAATAAACGGCAGCATCACATCCATCTCCAGCTTCCTCTGACACACTGTCCAGTATTGAGGCAAATTTAGGAAATTTTCTACACCCCTAAATCACAGCTTCTATTACCTCCAATCCAGCTGTCGCTGCTCTCAGCTTGGAGGTTTGCCTGTAGAGGAAATGGGGTGGTACATGGAAATTCCTTGTAGCACCAGGACTTAATGAACTTTTGTTTCTCGTCTGCTCTTCGATGTGTTTATCTGAAAACTTCCCTCAAGAATAAACGGTACTGTGACCTGGTATTTCCTATCAGTATCGTTCAGATCTAGACTGTCACCTAGGTGGCTCCTGTGTTCAATGCGGGGGCTCTCAGAGGGCGATTGAAGCACAGCAGCACGGGAACTGACCTCCTACCGGAAGGCGGGGCTCGGGCAAGGTGACTGGAGGAGGAATGACCAGGAGGAGTTGGCCCCTGCTCAGCTCCACCCATAGCTGCCGCCGCAGGGCTGCTGTGGAGGGAGAAAACTTGGTCTGCAGGTCCCCCTCCCGTTCGTCTCCGCCATGGAGTCAAACCAAGGACAGAAACTGGGACCCAAAACAACTCTCTCCTTCTCTAGCTGTGAGTGCTGGGTGCTTTGTCTCATCCACAAGAAAAGCAGCTAAGACAACCAGTCCGAATTTCTTTCAATTTCAAGAAATAGAAACAATTGATTTAAGTAATAAATTTGTGTTTTCTGTAACCTTAAACTTCAGAAGTAATGGCTTTAGGGCAATTTTGCATACATTGTATCAACAGAAAGCCGCTTTTTTTCTGTCTCTCTCCTCCACCTTCCAATCTAGCAGTTCCAAATACAGATGTTATGAGGGCTGTCCCAGCAGTCCTAGGCTACCTCTCATGCAGTAGACAAGTGGACCTCTCTTCCATACCCATTCCATGACATTTTACACTGTCTCGGGGACAGGGATGGTGCTCTAGGTCACACCCAGGACTATGATTCATTATGAAGCATACATGGCTATCTCTGGACTGGGCCTCAAGACCAGGAAAATGGAAAACAAAATCAAAGCATCTAAGCTGTGGGTCTTCGGAACATAGAGAAGTGTAATAATCCAGGTGACCACTGCAAAAATGAAGAGAAATAGATAGTGTGGCAGTCAGTTGTCTGCTAAAACTGACAGACTTGAAAGTCCGACCTGCAGACCTAGACGCACAAGTCTTTGTTGAAAGACACTAAGATCTGAGATGGGTTGTTACAGGGCATTACTGTGGTATTACCTAACCGATACAGTGAACAACAAAAGGACCAGGACAGGAGACAGGTGACAGTGGGTAGACAGGAGAGATAGCCATGGAGGACAGGAGACATGATCAGACTTGGGATATATCTTAAAGGGAGAACCCTCAGAATTTGGTAATTCAGTGAATATGTAGAATCAAGAAAAAGAAATAAAGAATTTATGGATGGGTCCTGTGCAATTTGGTAAATGGTAGTGCCATTTATGGAGAACTCTAAAAGAAGAAACCTAGAATAATTTCCACAAAGTTTTTGTCACATTAATTTTATTTTACATTTAGACCTCCAAGCAGAATGTTACAAGATGGCGTGGAAAGCATGTTCTAAGCTCTTTTCTAATCTTTACTTTCCTGATTTTTTTTTTTTTTTAGTGGGAGGGCTACGGGGGATTGTACCGAGGACCTCACACATGCTAAGTACTCTAACACTGAATTACATCTCATCCCTCTTTACTACATTTGACATTTTAAGAATCCTTATTGTGCCTCTAATCCTTATATTTTTGCAAGTTTTAACAGATTTGTTTTCTATTTACAGTGTTATATGATGAGGACACAACTTTTACCTGAACCAGGCTAAAAGCCAGGAATAAAAATTTAGAACATGTCACCTTGACAGCAGATATCCCAGGTATACCTGTTGCATGTTATAGATTAGTCTGCCTTTCATAACATGCAGAGATAGCAATTCATTTCTGTTCAGTGGGCTTCCTACTCCCCTAGTAGAGTATAAAATGTCACTGCTGTGCCTCTTCATTGGCAGAAAAAATGGAAGCACAATTTTGTATACAGACAAATCAGAAGTGATTATCCACACCTGTGTAATGTATGGGATTTAACCTGCCATTGCCAGGATCCAAGCAGAATCAGGTAGTGAGTTCTCCATGGGGTTCAACTGTAACAGCATCAGAAAAGCTCAACAGCTGGTATCCGGAAGTCATTCTGTCCCATTAATCCACAGAACCCTAATGAGAGGACTCCATGTTTCTACCACAGCTCCTATGAGAAATAGACCCTTGGTGTCATGTCAAGCAGTGACTTTCACATATTCCCAATTAAGAGGAAAGACAGAAAAAATAAAAACACAGAGAAACAAAATCCAAGGTAAGGAACAAAGCTGTGGGAGAAAGCCTAAAAAATATGGTTCAGGAAACCCAACATTTGTAACATGATTAGATACCTTAGAACTAAGAAAGATGTGAGAATTTTTACAGGAAAGACCCAAATGTTGGATTGCCAGAGGTCTTGGTCCTTAGCCCTTTTATGTTCTTTACCTCTGTACTGGTTACTTTTCTCTTGTTGCTGAGACAAAATATCCAACACCCAAAGTTAAGGAAGGAAGGAAAGAAAGGTTTATTTAGCTTACACTTTGTGGAGGTTTCAGTCCATATTTGGCTGGCTCAGAGGCAAAGTGGCACGTGGCAGAGGGCAAACGTTTATGGCAGCAGAGCACAGCAAAAACAACCAGCAAAAGGGAGGAATGGCTACAAGCAGCCTCTTCTCTTCCTTTAAATGTAAACAGGCTACCCCCACCCAGGGGGTGTGAACTTCTCACACAGTCTCCATGCCCTCCTCTTCCATAGGCTCAGGATGTATACAAAGTAAGCACCTTAGCTTCCTCCTGAGTCACTTAGGTAAACCTCTAGTCTCCCCAAGTTGACACAATGTATCAACCATCACAACCTCCAATGTTTCTCACTTCCTGAGTGATCTCATCCCCTCCCAGTTTTAAAAATATCATCTATGACTCCTAAGTTTATATCAGTGACTCCCAAATTTATATGGTCCTAACATTTCCTTTCATCTAGCTATCAGATTTCCTACTTGACATCTCCACTTTAATGCCTAGAGATAAACTCAAATTTTATATATCTTCAAAAAAGCTCTCCCCTACCTTATTGTCCTCCTCATCCGACCCCATCACCTCAGTAAACTCAACCATGAACTCAGTGGCTTAATAATACGAGGTTCCAAATGCGGTTGCCCCCTTCTCCTCATCCAATGTAGTTGGTCTAGCACGTCTTGCTGAATTTATATAAAAAGACGTATTTTACTTTTTCGCCTCTTCTTTGCTCCTATTCTGTCCTTACCTTTGCACAGATGAGCATCACCTTTCACTGTGCCCAAGGAAAATCCTCTTGCATAGCCACCCTGTCCTCATTCTCTATCAGCAGCTAGAGGAGCCATTGCAGTGAATATTCCATGTTATCTTTCCCTGTTTGAAGTGATCATACAGATTCCTACTATTTTTAAGATAGAATTCAAACTTCAACACAACACTCTTCACATGGTCTGTGCATAGTTTTTCACTACTCGTGGCCCCACCCTCCTGGCTCCTACTACACCAGCCTTTGCCTGCTCTCTCTTCTGAGGAGAGGGGCAGGCTTATTCCTCCCTCTAATCCTTTCAGGACTCAATTTAAACATCGTTTTCCCAGTGACATTTTGTCTGTCCTCTTTGAGCAGTGAAACGCCAGTGTCCACCAAATGCTATCAGACATGAAATCTATGTTCTTCATATCACTCATGACTTTTCCAAATTGTTTGTTTGTTTTGGGGGCTGGAGATCAACCCTAGCGGTCTCCCACACCCTGGGTACATGCTCTCCCTCTGAACTACTGCACCTGTAGCCTACTTTTCTTCATTTGACTTTTCTGTAACAGAATGTAAGCTCCAGAACAGGAACTTTGCTTCATCTTTGCACTGCTGATTTCCCAACAAGGAGCACATAGAAGATGCTCAAAGAACATATTTTAAACAAATCTATTTCAGTGATTTTTAACAGAACTTCCATCCAGCCCTGGGTTTTTCTTTTTTTGAGGCTGTTCCACGGCAGAGGGAAGGAGAAGAGGGTAGAAGAGAGAAACCGTGCTAGTTTTGCAGTTTTGAGACTTCCATTGATTCAAGTAGGACTCTTACTTTTACCTTCTTATTTAAGCACTTCTAAGATTTTGTTTGCTGAAATGTCTAGACAATTCAAAGTGCTTGATAATCAGCAGTCCCATCCTCCCCTTAGTGATCAGCGAACTGCCTGCCCATTGTCTCCGTGTCAGCCGCATACAGCAGCTATAATCCCAGCCTCCCCGATAAGCTCATGCACGCACTGCACGGTATCTAGTCTATTCAAGTATTCTATCTCAAAAATGCAGATTTTGGTTTTAAGTCTTCTGAAGTAATAAAATCATGCCATCGTTATTACTATGAAAACAACACACCAGTCTGCTGGATTTTCTTTTAAACCCACTATAAAAATTTATTTTAAAGGACTGAACTACTGGTCTAAACTAAATCATAGTTAGCTCTTTGCTGATGGTTTTCTAAGCAAATGGTTAAGACTAAAGGGAAAAAATGAGACTTTTTCATATTTAATGTCTTTCTCTTCAAATCAAGCTGTCAGGACAAAAAAATACCAAATAGCTACAATATAGGATAAATGTCAAACAGATTGTATATTAGGCTTATCTTTTTTTATAAACCACTATACAAGGATTAATTTGAAAGTATTAAACTCGTATCAGTATTTACCAATAAAATCTAATAAAATATATAGTCCCTGTTTTGTTATATTCAAAAACCTTAAAGAGGCTTATTCAAATAGAAAAAGTATATCTTAGTGCATTAAAAATTAAAATTTATTGCATCTCCTAAAGTACAGCAAGTTTATATGAATACCACTAAGTATATTCTGCACAAAGCAGATTTGAAACAATATGCAGATCTGGCAAATTCAATTTATGAAGAGAAACTCCTTTTGCTCTAAGAAAAATATGCAAAAAATCTCCAATGAAAAATTAATTAAAAACTTTAATAAGTGAGTAAACTATAGCATTACTTTTGAATCAACAAAAGAAAAATTAGGTTATAACAGAAGCAGCACTTACTTGGAAACCAGAAGTCTTGCTTTCTGGTCATATCTATAATCAACATACACTTGCACACCCCATTTTGATATTTTAAAGTCCCTCTTTGTAATTTAACTATGTATTGGACAATTTCTGTTGGTCCTCTTATCAGTCACTTTCCTTGTCCTATTTCCAGTAAGGAACCAAGCACCAAATCCCATTCTGTACACTGAAGTCCAGATGTTATCATGTCTGCCTGAAATTCAGGGGGGACCCCTTGTTAATTTACCCCAATCAGCACACCCAACTCCCTAGGTATAGCTATTGGCTTAATAATGGGTACAAATCCTAGCTGTAGCCAGTAGGACATGAGGAGATATCAGCTAAATTCTCTGAGAAATGAATCTTCTGCTGAGATTGGAGCCAAAGTTTTCTATTCATCAGGAGAGCATGGAATAAGGATATAAAATAGGAATTGCTCTAGTAATGTTGCTGCCAGGAAGCTAGTCTGAAGAAAAAGATGAGGCTTAAATCTAGAGAAGGGGGTGAGCCTTGATGAACCTCAAGAGCTTTAGGAACCTCAGTCTGGAGGAACACTGATACTGCTACACTGTGGGTCAGGCAGCCAGTGTGGGAAGTGCCTAGAACCCAGCAACAGGCTTCTCTGGAGGAACCCACGGTAAATCCAGTCTAACAAAGTGAAACCCTTTGTATATAAATTCATAATTAATGATTAGTTTTGTTATGTAACTACAGACTTTGCTTCTATGGTCTAAAGTATAAAATCAATACTTACCACATTTTGTGAGTTTTTAAATTGTTCTTATTGCTAATTGTACCACTATAGCTAGGATATCATATCTGTGGTAGTCAGTTGTTCTCCCCTGTGTAGCCATATTGGGAAGCTCTGGGGTAATAACCTCACCACAGCCCTACACCAAAAGACTAGGGACTGAGCCAAACAGAAACCAACATGCCACTTTCAATTAATTGGAAAGGTAAGGTCTTAGAACAGACACAAACCAAGAATCTCCTACACACAGAGATAACCATAAAGTTCAGACCCTGAGAGTCCTTGATATTAGTGATATACCTACATAGTATCAAACCTCACAAGGATCACCACAGAAAAGGGAATAAAAACGTTTTTTGAAATAATGTCCAAGGAAAGAAGCCAAATGCAATCTCAAACCTCCAACCCACCCAGAAAAATGCCAGGAGACATTAATATAGAAGAACTTGGAAGTTGCACAGCTGAAATTTCTGAAAAGATATCAAATGAAGTAAAGAAACAACTCCATCAGGCTATAGATGAAATCAGATTGGAAACAATCTCAGGTGAAAAAGAAATGACAACCACAATGAAAGAATTGCTCAGCATGTTGAAAGAAGACATAGGTAAAAAACACAAGAGCATAGAAAAATGATGGAAATCTTGAAAGAACATAGAAAGAATTATAATGCATGAAACAGATTCACAAAGATATCCAGCAAATTAAAACTTCCATCACAAGCTGGCAAAACAGCTTGAACAAAGCTGAAGACAGACTTTCACCATGAAGACAGGATTTCAGCTAGCAATCACACAAAGAAAGATCTCTTCAAAATAACGAGGAACCAGTGAACGACAATTCAATAATTGTAAGATGATGGAAAGAAAAGCAAGACTGATAGGTGTCAATGAAAAAGCAAGAGTCAACATGGACAACATGAAAAGAATATTTGCAGAAGTAATAGCAGAAAATTTCCCAAGCAAGGAAAAGGAATCTGACAGAGAGTTAAGAGAGGCAAATAGAACCCCAATTAGCCAAAACCAAAATAAATCTACCCCCAGCCATATAATAATCAAAATGTCAGTAATTCAGCATGAGAACAGAATAGTAAAAGCTGTTAGACGAAAGAAACAGATCACCTATAAAGGAAAACCCATCAGAATCACAGCAGATTTCTCAACATAAATCATCAGGTCAAGAAGAGCTTGGAGTGTGGGGGAAAAGAAGGGAAAACAGGGGAAATTATGTATGTATGTGTATACAGGATAACTAACAATTGTACTACTGTCTTCTCTTGCTTTACTGAAAGGAACAGTTAATGACTACTTGTTTGATCAATATTGCATCTCTCTTTGTTTTCCTGAGAAACGACTTTGAAGATATCAATATGTAATACAACAACCATTGTTAATTTCCTACCACTTTGTCTGTAACTTTGTGTTGTTTGTATTTTTCTTATACTATTTTGTAAATGGATGTCTGTTTGTTAATATGTTTTCCTTATTTTATTTTTAAAATAAGTTAAAGAAAAAATAAGAGCTTGGAATGAAGAATTTCAGGTCCTAAAAGGAAATGATCTCCAACCCAGATTGATGTACCCTGAAAACCTATCATTCCAAATTAATGCAGAAATAAAATATTTGCATGAAAATGAACAATTTAAGAAATTCATGATCACCAGGCCAACCCTACAAAGAATACATAAAGATACTTTAGAAAGAGATAAAAATGCTCATAATTCCAAGAACAACAATACAAAGAAACCATCAAAGTGCATGAGCAATTAAACAGAGGGGAAAAGTAAGGAAACACAGCAGGAAAATAACATGGCAAAGATAAGTGAACACATATCAGTTATAATTATTCATGTAAATGGCCTCAATTCACCAATCAAAAGAGTGGATCAAGCAACAAAATCCAACAATATGCTGAATATAAAAACACATTTAAATCAAAAGGAAATTCATAGACTGAAAGTCAAAGGATGGAAAACAATTCTCTGTGTGATAGGAATCCAGAAAACAGCAGGAGCAGGAGTATCTATTCTATTTGCAGACAATATGAACTCCAACCAAGAATGATCCAAAGAAATAAAGTCATTACAAAACTGCAGTAGGAAGAGATAACAATCATAAATATATATGCACCAAATATAGGAGCACCCAACTATACAAGACAAATTTTTACGGACATGAAAAATCAAGTAATCCATAAAACAATTGTAATGGGGAGCTTTATCATGCCATTATCATAAAGAGATAGATCAATTAGACAAAAAATCAGCAAAGAAATAACAGAACTAAACCAAATTGGTGAACAAATGGACTTAGTAGAACTTTACAGAGTGTTCCACCCAACATCATCAGAATAATACATTCTTCTCAGCTGTATATGGAATATTCTCTAAAATAGACCCACATACTAGCCTATACATGCTAAAGTAAATAAAAAGGAACTGAAACTATCCCATGCATATTATTGCAATTAAATTGGAAATAACTGATAAAGGAAATCACAAAAACTTAAACACATGGAAATTAAATAACACTGAACAACCAATTGGTCACCAATGAAATTAAAGAACAAATTAAACAATATGCACAATCAAACAACCATGCAGATACAACTTACTAAAACCTGTGGGACAAAATGAAAGCAGTCCTCAGAGGGAAATTTATAGTGGTGAATTCTCACATCAGGAAAACAGAGTGAGTGTAAGTAAACAAGCTTATACTGCACCTCAAGCTTCTAGACAAAGAAGAGCAAGTCAAGCCCAAAGCCCATACAAGGGAAGAAATTATAAAGGTCAGAACAAATTTTATTCAATGGAGACTAAGAAAACAATGCAAAGACCTAATGAATGAAACAGTTGGTTCCTTGAAAGAATAAATCAAATTGATAAACCCCTAGCCAACCTTATGAATAAAGGAAATAAAAAACTCAAATTCATGCAATAAGGAGTGAAATGGATGAAATCACTGCAGAGCCTATAGAAATACAGAAGATCATCAATACTTACCTCAAAAATCTTTACTCTTATAGGATAAAAAATACAGAAGAAATGGAGAGATTGCTAGATACATATGAATTACCAAAGCTCTATCAAAAAGGTATAAAAATCCTGAATAACCAAATATCAGTCAATGAAATTTAAAAAATAATTTAAAACTTACCAAAAATGAAAAGCCCAGGTACTGATGGTTTCACAACTGGATTCTACAAGAAATTTAGGAAGATCCAATACCAATATTTCTCAAACTATTTAATGACATTGAAAGGGAAGCAATTCTTCCTAACTCATTCCTGGATACTAAAACTGGAGAACACCTCAACCAAAAAAGAGAACAGGTCTGTTTCCCTAATGAACATAGAGGCAAAACTCCTCAATGAAATACTAGCAAACATAATGAAGAAAATTATACACCATAACCAAGGGGGATTCACCCCAGCATGCTGAGATGGTTCAATAAATGCAAATCAATAAATGTAATATACCATACCAAGAGAGCCAAAGACAAAAAACATTGTTATCTCAATCGATGCAGCAAAAGCTTTTAATGAAGCCTAACATTCATTATAAAAAAAAAACCTACACAAAATTGGAATAGATGGCCTTTACTTCAATCTGATAAAAGCCATACATGACTAGCCAACAGCCAACATCATACTAAATGGGCAAAAACTGAAAGCTTTCACTCTAAAAATCAAGACAAAGACAAAGATGTCCATCACTACCACTCCTCTCCAATACAGTTCTGGGAACATTAGCCAAAGCAACTAGTCAAGATAGAGAAATGAAAGGAATAAGGATAGGAAAGGAAGAAGTTAAATTATCATTATTCCCAGATAGTATGATACTCTACATCAAAGACAATAAAACTCCACCAAAAGACTTTTAGATTTAATAACCAAATTTAGTAAGGCAGTTGGATACAGAGTCAACATTCAGAAATCAATACCATTTCTATATGCAAACAACAAGCTCACTGAGAGAAAAATTAGTGAAACTAAATGCTTCACAATAGCATCTAAAAAATGAAATACTTAGGAATCAATCTAACAAAGGACATAAAAGATCTATACAGTAAAATTACAGTCCTCTGGAAATTATAGTACTCTGAAAAAAGTGATCAAAGAGGATTTCAGAAAATGAAAATATATTCCTTGCTCATGGATAGGAAGAACCAACATTTTGAAAATAGCCATATTACCCAAAATGTTATACAGATTTAATGCAATCCTGCTAAAAATATCATTAGTATAACTCACAGATCTAGAGAAAACATCCCTAAAATTCATCTGGAACCAAAAGAGACCAAGAATAGCAAAAACAATCCTGGGCAACAAAGGCAAAGCAAGAGGCATGACAACCCTTGACCTGAAATTATACTACAAATCTGCTGTGGTAAAATCAGAAGGGTACTGCCAAACAAAGAGACCTGAAGATCAAAGGAACAGATTAAAAGATGCAGAATAACTATAAACACAGTCAGTCACTTTATCTTCGGCAAAAGGGACAAACATGTTCAATGGAAGAAAGATGGCCTGTTTAATAATGAACGGTGCTGGAAAACCTGGCTGTCCACATGCCGGAGACTAAAGCTAGATCCATGTCTATTTTCATGTACCAAACTGAAGTCAGAATGGATCAAATATTAAAATATTAGAACAGAAAAACTAAATCTGCTTGAAGAGAAAGTAGGTAGAAATCTTGAAGACTTAAGGGTAGGCAGAGAGTTCATGAACAACAACAAAAAAAAACTGCATGAAAAATACTTCAAAAAACCAACAACTGGGATCTCATCTTGTTGAAAATATTTTGCACATCAAAAGAAATCACCAAGAGAGTAAAAAGAAAATCCATAAATTAGAAAAAGATTTCACTCAACTATCCCTCAGACCAAGGACTTCTATCTAAAATGTATAAAAAATTTAAAATATCAGGTCCCCAAAATTCAAAGATCCAATCCAAAAGTAGGAATCTGACAGGATTACATGCTTCTCTGATAAAGACATATACACATGGCAAATAAATATGTGAAAAAGATGTTTAACATCATTGGTCATTCAAGAAATGCAAATTAAAACAGTAACGAGATTCCATCTCACCCAAGAAATAATGGCTGCCATCAACCATTAACGAAGCTGGTGTGGCTGTGGGAAGAATGGAACCCTTCTCCACTGTTAGTGGGAGAGTAGACTGGTACAAGCACTTTGGAAATCAGTGTGGAGATTCCTCAAAAAACTAGGATAAGGGGTCTCATTTGACCCAGATATTCCCTTGTTATTTTTCTAGGAGAACTGAAAGCATCAAATTGCAATGATATGTGTGCATGCATGTTTAAGGCAGCACCATTTTTCATAGCTAAATCTTGGAAACGACCTGAATGCCCATCAACCGATGAATGGACAAAAAAGATGTGGTATTTTTATACAATGGAGTATTACTAAGCTATAAAGAAAGATAAACTAGAGGCTTTTATAGGTAAATGGATGCAACTAGAGACCATATTCATAAGTGAAATAAATCAGACCCACATGTCTAAACATCATATTGTTTCCCTAGTGTAAGAAACTGAAAGGGTAAATAAAACCCAAAGGCAAAATAGATATTGTGAAAGGGAAAGAAACTGCTAGGGAAAGAAGGAAGGGGGAAAATTTTGTATAAAATACATGCAATATATTTATTACATATATCATATATATTATATATATACACACAAGATGGCTAAGATAATTATACTACTAATTTCCATTGGTTTGTTGAAAAGAACAGTTAATCTTTAATTTTTTTACCATTTTTACATGCTTATATTTGGTAATCTGAACAACCACTTTGAAGATAACAATTTGCAATCTAACAACCATTGTTGATTTCCTATTGTCTTGTTTTGAAATTCTGTATCATTTTTGTTTTTTTCTTATTTTTTATTCTCTTTAAAGTAAACAGAAATACTGGAAGAGAGTTTAGGTGCTTATACACACAAGGATTGAAACCACCCTAGCAGCCTGAGCCTTACACCGATGTGACTGATTTCTCAGGTACTGAGCTAATAGAGTTCTATGGACTAAGCTAATTTATATTGGGTGTTGTTTTACTAAAACTGCCAAGTACCCTGATATAAAGAATTGATTATACCTGAGGCCACTGGGGGCAGCAAATGCTGGTTATTAAGCAGGAGACAATTTCCCAGTTCTTCCTTATCCCAGTCTTTGTCTGAGCTTTAGCACAGCAGCAGAAAAGGCTGACCCAGTACCCAGCTCTGGGGGAAAGGGAAAGCACAGGGAGTGTGAGAGTCTGACTAAACCAGTCTCACCAATCCACTGTTCCTTTTCATTTAAGAATGCAGAGAGTTTATGAAGAGATTTCTATTGAGGATGAGATTAAAATTTTAGAGAATGATTTCATAGAGAGATATGGCCATATTGTGACCATGAGATGACCCAGCTGGCAAGCTAAGAGCAGAAAGAATTTACAAAAGCAAAGTCCAGGATCCATGATAGTGCCATGGAACTGCTAAGTTAGCAAACCAACTCCTGGACTTCTTGTTGAGATGATAAATCCTCCATGATTCAATCACTTGAAATTGATCTTTCTATAACTCATAGCTGAGCACCCAAGTCAGTGTATCATGCAGTTTCTCCATTATTTGCGAGTATCAGGTTGCACCTCAGTTCAGAAATTTAATTCATCCACTATGTTGGAAAAGATGGCCACATTCCTGTTTGTTCCCTGATACAGATTTTACAAACAAAAACAAAATCCTGTCAAATGTTTCTGTTTTCAAACTATATTGTTCACAAACAAAAGCATTCATGAACCAAAGACCACTGTGTAGGACAATGCACTTTACAATTATTTTCAAAAATATTACCTCATTACTGTCAAACAGTTTTTATTATCCCTACAAATAATAAAATTGTGGATTTGGAAAGCTTTCTTAGTGCCTAAACTAGTGTCTTTCTCTGCTTGCTTAGGGAAATGATAAGTACATCTTACATAAATACCCAACATTTAAATACATTAATTTATTCTCAGTTGCAAATGAATAGCAGAAAAGGTGTCAGAATTACAACAGAATTCTGAAACAATAATAGTAATAAATGTCAATGGCAACTCTAGTTGAATAATTCTCAGAATCCCTAAGTATTTCAAATCACCACCTAAACTACATCATGCTGTGCTTCATGTGAAATTAAAATTTACAGTCACATAACAGAAATACAGCTTAATACAGCTGCAGTTAAAGGAAAATGGCATAGACTTGTTAATTGTATGAAATGCAAGTGTATTGCTATTGTGCAATTTATTCTTCTAACATTAATTTAGACTTCTTAAAACAACTAGTCATTTGGTAAAGTAATGGTTTCCCAAAGCAGAGCAAAAAATTAAGACACTTACCCGTAGGTACACAAACCTATCCTCCAGTTTCATTTTCATTTGATCGTTTGCCTTGAAGGCAAATGCTACAGCAAATTTTCCTTCTGCGACTCACTCATATGATGCGAAAATGAAAAACAATGCATTATACAAAGTGGTGAGAGGAAGTCAATGTAATAATTTAAGTGTCTGTACTTTTAATGAAGTAGGGTAAGAAAAATTGCTCCCTGCAGCTTATCCATGGGCATAATATCAAGAAGTACACCATGAATTTGTAGTATGTCCACCTCCAGTATATGAATGTTTCATCCATCATGCAACAAAAGCATCTGCTTGGTGGATGTTATCAAGTTCTATTTCTTTTCAAACTCTTCAGTTAGGATGTTTGACAGGCTCCTACTTTACAGAAACTCTGGGTTGAGTGTGACTTTGCCTTCGTAGAGAAATTATTAAAATTTGGGACCCTGACTTTTAGGGCAACAGTGGCCCCCCAAATACTAAAATATGATAAACACTAAATAACTTAAGCAGAATAGCTAATTCATAGCTTTTTACTTTGCTTGTTGTGCTCTAATTTGGTTTAAAATTTTAAAAATCAGATCATTAAAATATTTTTAATTCATCATATATCACTTATAATACCTGGACCTTAAATTATTAAGATAGTCTAAACAAATTTACATGAATTCACTGTTTCAAACCCCACAGGGAAACTAATAGATATTTTGTTTCTCTACCTAGAAATCCCCTCATCTTCTTCTGGATACTTCTTGAATATTCCATAAAAATATATATGCATGTGTTTTTAAATTAGGTAAGTTCTAAGTCCCAATAAATGCTCTGATTAGCCATATTATATTGGCACTTATTTATGCTTGATAGATGAAGAGAAAAATTGAATGATTCTTTCATCAGTCTGGAAGGATTTTTCTTGAAAGTAATGGTAAACTCAGACTTGAATTAATTTGGACAGTAAATAAATTTATTATCTCATACAAAATGGAAAGCCTGAACGTTATTGAATCAGGTTACAAAGGCCCAGTCGTCTTCTCTCTGATCTACATTTTACAACTCTGGCTTGACCCTGTTGTGTTGTTAAATAGACAAAAACATCATATATTTAAGGTATGCAGCAACATCCTTTCATCTCTGTATTCAGTTTGGAATGACTTAATCAAGATGTTTCGCATCTGCATTATCTGACATGCTTGCCATTTTTTTGTGGTGAAAACTTAAAATTTAACTTTTCAACATCATAATATAGTCACCAGGATGTGCAACAGACCACTTGAACTTGCTCCTGTTTAAATGGAATTCTGTATCCAATTTTAATTGTTGGAGAATGACCAGCTAGTTTGGCTCTTCAGTGTCCCCAACACCTGTGCTGGTTCCCAGAGTGGCACTTTGCTTCCATAGCTGTGATGTGAGCAGTTTGTTCTGCCATGCTCCCTGCCAGTGTCTCTGTCACAAGCACTAGAGGCCTAAGAGGGATGATTCAGTGGTATCATGGATTACAACCTACGAAACTGGAAACCAGTTGATTATCTCAGATATGTCGTTACCATGATAGAAAGCTGACTAACAGGAAGCCAGTACCAATATGACAGTATCCAGGAAAAGAGAAGGGAGGCTTTTCAGTTATGTAATCAAAGTTCTTCCCTTCAAATTGACTGGCCCAATTTGTAACCATACTTATGCGTGGACTAAGAATATCGTAACAAGCTTATTAACTCACCCCTAAGCTTCAGGACAAATTACGGGCAATGCAGATGGGATTACTATAACTAAATTAAGCAGAGAGCACTTCGGAAGGTAGATTTGGATTTAGCATCTTCTGAGTCCAAATGAATTGCCACCTAAATAAAACTGAAATTCTAGTAGAAAAGTAAACATATTGGGCTGGCTAGTGAACATGTAACAAAGGAGGGTCTCTACAATTCCATGGACACAGGCACTAAGGGAGATGTCCTGTATTTGAACAGTGTAATAAAATAAGCCTAGTGACTGAACTATTGCTCTTAGTATTTAATCAATACTCTTCTAAATCATAACCTACTAATTAAAAAAGGCAAAGTTCCCTTCTCTAATAGCAGATTATGAGCCTGCTGTGTTTTGGACCCAGTATTGTTATCAAGATGAGTTACCAAGATGAGATGGAAGAGCCCACCACAGAGTGGAGAGTACTGCCTTCCAAAACACTGACCTGCGTTCCAAACATAGAGCCTGAGGCTGAAATGCATGTGGGCTAATGCCTCACATGTGTAAACTTTCTTCACGAAACACACACTTCACATGCTTTGTAAAAATTAAAGAAGGTAAAATAAGCACTGTGCTTAGGGTAGTGCCTGGGAAGCTACAGGTGCTCAGCCAGCTGTGGTTGACTCCAGATATTTGACACTCCTGGACATCACTTACAACATGCCAATATTATTACTCAGTCTGGAGACAGTCAAGTCTAACACCAGGGCCACTATCATCTCCACAACACACACACACACACACACACACACACACACACACACACACACAGGACTAGGCAGCAGTAGGGCCACTGCTCCATAGAGTCACTGACAACAAGTTGAAGCAAAGGGGCCTTCTAGTGCACACTGCAGTGAGGCCCTTCCATGACCCTCAGAATCATCAAGGGCCTCCTTTGCTTCATGTCCCATTCCAACCCTGGTGAATCCCTCAATCTTGTAAATCTATACTCCACTACTTGTTCACCACCGAATTCAATAAACTTTCAGTCAGGCTGAGTCACCCTTGGTATTTTCACTAATTTCTTACCTATGATTATTTTACTACCGAATGTTTTCTTTTTCTGACCACACAACACATAAGTGCCAGGTTTCACCCCTTCTGCCTCTCCACTCCCAGGCCTAAGAGGGGCTCAGTGATGAAGTGAGTGTGTGTGTGTGTGTGTGTGTGTGTGTGTGTGTGTGTGTGTGCTACCCTTTGTGCAGTGCTGTGTTTGGGGGATGACAGGTGTCCCATGAGTCCAGATCATTGGCATTATTACTTGCCCACAACTTAGGACAATCCAGGAAATTTGGCAATAGCTCTTTCTCCTTGCAGAGGAAAAGGCTGGTTTCAGGGATGGGAATTGGGGGCGGAGGGTACATTTAATTTACTTGAGGTTAAGGCCACAGGCAATGCACAACAAAAAGTTCTTTGTCTCTTGAAGAAATATAAGATTTCTGATTTATGTGGTTATTTTAGAATACCAGTATCTATTCATTTTTTAAGTGTTTAAATACATTTTTCTGTAGAATTATGAGAAAACTTTCTCAAGTTATAAATTTATCTAAAGTTCATATTTCAGTCATAAATCTTTGTTGTTCAAGCAACTTTGATGCAGATTTTGATATCTGCCATAAATCACATCACCCTCAGTGATTCACTACAGAAAGATGTATTTGTTGTTTTCAATGATATAGTGACTGATATCCATAAGTTAATGCAGGGTCACTAGCCATCACTAAAATGAGTGATCAAAATTTCAGGAATGTTTTCTTCTAGTACCAAATTAAGTAGAAATCAGACATTGGCATATGTGATTTACTTTCCCACATCCTAGAGTTATGTCCAGTAATTCTTTGGCTCATCCTGATCATTGAAATTCTCTGCCACTATTGGAAACTTAGCTCTCATTTTCCCCAGAAAAAGTTTTCTGACTATAAATTTTGTTCATTTATAAACCTACAACCTTTATCGTCCATGAGGTGAATTTCTTTTAGTTATTTTAGGGTGTTATACTATGTATATCTGTTTAATTCTGTGCTTTGGATGGTGAATCTTTTTTGTTAAAAATGATGGCTACCATACACTACAAAAATTCATCAACTTTACTCACACTTAATTTAAGCTTGAGGAGTTGCAATCACAGATGTGCACCCACAGGCCTGCAAGTTGCCAGGGTATTATTTACTGTACCATGTCCACTTCTGCTCCATCAGGTGGGGTTTCCAGCAAAGCGAAAGTGGTTTGAATTTCCACTTTGTCTGAAGGTGATCAAATAAAGAAAGCATCTAACAAGATCACATAACTTGAAATGCTATTTATATAATTAAATGCAGTTATCTATTCTCATATAATTGTCCTTTGGATATAAATGGAACCATGTATCCCATTTTATAATTTTATGCACTTATAAAATTTACATGTTTTATATATACATGTATATTTTTTGTTGAGATAGAATCTCCCTACATAGTCGAGCTGGGCTGAAACTCACTAAGTCGCCCAGGTTGGCCTCAAAATTGCAGATCCTCCTGCCTCACCTCTTGAGATAACATTCCATACAAAATCATAGAGTTATAATTCGTATAAATAGAGATTATCATTTCCTCACTCTCCCTGTCTGTCTGTCTCTCTCCGTGTCTCTCACCGTGTCGCCGCACACACTACAGCCCGAGTCGTCACATGGTCCTCATTTCCAGATAGCAGAGCGCCTCGCTCTTCTGGCAACTTCCCGTCTATTTCATCTTACACAGCTGTTTACAGTCTGTCGCAGTCTCATACACATCATTCTTAAATCCTTAGCTTGTCCCCCTGACTCTCTCCAAGAAAAAGCCATGCCACATCCGGACGTCATCTATCATGGCCTCCGGAGTGAGAGAAGCTTCAGTCCTCAGGAACCATCTGCGTGTCTCCTCTCTTTACCTTACGTATCTCTCTGTGGAACGTTTTTCTCACCTCCACAGGTGACTGCGATGAGGGTCTCTGAGAGATCTCCGCTTTCCGTATCAAAGTCTACAGCGGTCCTATGGGTCTGCATGTGCTGCTACTGCTTTGCAGACAGAGTCCCACTCTGTAATCCAGGCTGGCCTTGAACTCCTGGTGGTTGAGCCTCTGCACTCATTATTTACAACTTCCTCTAAGGTTACTACAGAGCTCGGTTATAGGCTCCACAATTGTAAACAGGTATGTACATAATAGAAATTATGTTAACGAAGAAGTGAATATTTCCCAGCTAACTGACAAAGTCATAAGTCCTCAGTAAAAAACATGTAAAAGCTACAGCAATAAAGCATCAGTTTTCTCAGTTCTAAACTACCTGAAGCTGCCAGCGCTGAGATTTAAAAGGAACCCATCTGAAACCTAAACTACACCATGCCCATTTCTTTAAACTTGTACGTTAATAGCAACTTTGGGTGTAAGTCCTCCTTCCACAGAAAATGCAAACTCTCTTTGCTTTCAGATACACAAACATCTGTTTCATGATTACAATCAAGAACAGTCTCATCAGACCACTGGTCCCATCCTATGCAGCAGCCAGAACAAAAACCAAGAATAATTATATTGAAATCAATGTCACCACTTTTAGAAGCCCCATGATACAACCTGGTACTGCAATGGCTGAGTTTCTCTGTAGCAACTTATTCGTTATTCTATTTAACAGAATGACAGGCTTTCACATTGCTTTAAAAAAAAAAAAATAGTTCATTTTCTTTGTTTAAAAGTAGAAGAGGCAATTTTGTTATAGCTAATCTGAATTTTTCCCTCTGGACAGATTGGCTGCTATATTCTTTTGTGCTATGAAATTTAAAGCCATGATTATCATAAATCTTTGCATTACAATAAACCCAAGCTATCTTTTTAAAAGAAAGTTTCACTGAACCTGCTAGGCCTAACTGGCTGTCTTCCTAGACCTTGTCCTGCACTATACCCTTGTGACTGGGAACTATCTTGAATCACGATTTGCTATCAATCCAACTTCAGCTTTGATGGTGTGTGTGCCTGTAATTGTGCATGTGCCCGTGGTGGTGCATGTGCATGTGCCCATGGTGATGCGTGTACCCATGACTGTGCATGTGCCTGTGATTGTGCGTGTGCCCATGGTGGTGTGTCTGCCCATGACTGTGCATGTGCCTGTGATCGTGCATGTGCCCGTGGTGATGCATGTGCCCGTGACTGTGTGTGTGCCTGTGACTCTGCATGTGCCCATGGTGGTGCAGGTGCCCGTGACTGTGCTTATGCCCATGACTGTGCATGTGCCCGTGATTGTGCGTGTGCCCGTGGTGATGTGTGTGCCCGTGACTGTGTGTGTGCCTGTTATTGTACATGTTCCCACGGTGGTGTGTGTGCCCATGACTGTACATGTGCCTACCAGAACTGTTCAAGGAAACATCAGCTAGTGTTGGGAATATCAGTTTTCAATTCACAGGAAAAACTTATTAGAAGTTTAGTTTCGCTTTAAAAATTATTGTTCACTAAAGTAAAAAATGAAAATCCTCATTCTTCCCTAGGCATATAAATTTATATTAACAATTATTCCATCTATTTATAAATCTAGTGAACTTAGCAATTTTTTTCTAAAGAGCCTTTGAATAATATTCGGTTGCATTAACAAAATTTAGCTAAACACCTGCAAACGTTCAGTATTTATAAAAGCTATGACTTTTATTTCCTTCTTTTCCCTAACTTAATAAAACTTATTAATATTTATCCTATGAATTTAATTAACAAATGTGGTAAGTTTAATAAAATACATATCCTCACTGTCTTTATTCATTTGTAAAATTTCTTAAAATCATAAGACTGAATCAATTACTCAGCTACATATTTTCCATTAGAGTTACAGGGGCTGCCAAGTTTACGCCATATTCCCTTCTGTATTTATAACTACTTATTTTTTTTAACTACTTAAAACATCAATTCAACAACCCTCTTTCAAATGAAAAACCATTAATGGTGTAATTGCCATTTTCTTATGCATATAATCCATCACTAGTGTTGTAAATTGTTTTCAGCAGAATAGATGTATGGAACATAACTGCTATAAAGCTTAGTTATAAAAATAATGAGAATGGAAGTGAGTCTACCTGTAAGTTCCATTCCTGGCCCAACACCTTGCCTCTACCTAGATATAACCAACCAATGTAAGTATTCAAATATCTTTTAGTTTATCATCTCCTTGCTTATTTTATGTGTATAATACTTTTGTATTATATGCACCAACCCCTAAAAAAAAATCATTTAATTGGGGGGGGAGCTTTATGCAATTTTCTAAAAATCTTTGGTACTTAATTCTAAATATTTTCGTATTTATAAGATGCATTCCCATGAAAGACCTCAAAAAGCTGTGGCTACTCAGTGTTTACCATCTAAGATTGAGAGAAATTCTTCTTACTTACCCAACACTATCATGGAACGCTTTTGTGGTTCTTATATCAAAGTTTCAAAACTTAAAAAGGAGTTAGTGTCTCCAAGCACATTACAGAATTCACTAATCGGGGAAATTTGTGATTTTATCAGTTCTAATAATTTTATTAGATTTTATGCTTTCTTTAATTACACAGATATACACATATCTAACTCAAGACAGTTGTACTTGATTTTAACACTAGTATAATAAGTACAGACAAATATAAAACTCTAAATTTTTAATTTTTTTTGAAGTTTTTTAAGAGTTTTATTTCATGCTGAAGGGAAAGTCAAATATTACAATATGTGCAATCTTCCATTAATATTGAGAGCGCTTGAATTGCTACACTTAAGATTATTCTCTTTATACAAAAAACTAATTAACCTAACTTTGGAACATTCCAAAATTCCATGTTGCGTAGTCCATCAATCCTCATAAGTTGTTCTCAATTATTTTGTCAGATCCTCCCAAGAAAAGTAACATGTCTACATTTACTGAGGTTATCGGTATTTGCACTTAAATGAGACAAACTAAATTCTGTGCCTTCAGGTTGACATTAGGCACTTCTTTCTTTACCTTATTTATCCTAGCAATTGGAAAGTTTAGGCAGGAGTATTTTGGGAACCTAAACATCTAAAATAAACATTTCTTCTTTTTAAACTTGGGAATCCTCAAATTTCATCATGTTTAAGAAATACGAAATAGAAGCAACCCACTTTCTGCACCCTCTTCTGTCCCTCTTAGACAGAAGCTTTCTTTCTCTCAATAAATTCTTCTTACTCTTAAAAACAAAGAAAAGAAATACAAAATAGGTTTACATGTAAGTCATTGATATTTTTCTTTATGGGTGAATTAAGAGACTTCTCAAAGTAACATTAACCGTGCAAGGTCTTAGCGCTGTGAACTGACAGAATCCAAACTCAGTCTCGCTTAAGAAAAATGTGTACTCTCAGTGTTTTAAATTCCCTCCCAGGGAGGACCTTCCCAATGTTCAGCTGGGAAAGATGGTCTTGCGAAGGATGGCCGGCAGCCGTTATCATCAGAATAGAAAGCTTTAACTGAAGAATCCTATGAATAGTTTTCAGGGAGTCTTAAAATATCACTAGATTATATGTGAAATTGGATTTTGGTGACATTTTGGGCAGGGACAGATTGGTGTTTTAATCAGATTTTGTAAGTTAGCACTTCTAATCATTTTTCATGTCATTGAACAAATAAATTTTGTAATATACCTGTATAGCTCCCTGGGGAAAAGAGATAGATTTAGGGAAATCTAAATGGTATGAAGGTTAAAATTCATTATTTTTAACGTAACTATAAGCATGCAATACAAAGCATTAGAAAACATAATAATTATTAAATGTGAATAATGCTCATGTGTCCAAATGCTTTCAAATATAAGTGATAAGCTTTAGCTTGCATTGGTGAGCATATTTTCAACAGTAAGTTCAATGTTTATAATTGTTAGATATAGTTCCTGATAAAGGCTTTTTAATAAACTCACATTCAGAACCGAGAGAGTGACAAATGTATACCAAAAGCATCAGCGACAAAATGTATACCAATAGGTAACAAATAATATAAATCCAACCAGAAATAAAACAACAAAGACTAGATTTACCTTTCCACCTAAAACAATAAATCCACCCAAAATATATAAAAGAATGACATTAAAGACAGTAGACTTCAGGTAGCAAAAGATTAGTGATAACTCCAAGACAAAAAAAAATGAAGTCAGCTCTAAGGCCAACAACTCTGAGCAAACTGCAGGGAGAAGCAAAGAGAGGGGAAACCACAGCCAAATATAGGACTCCGAGTTGGGGAGAGGGATGTAAGAAATGAGGGTTCACAAAAAAGCAGAGAGAAGAAAACTACGCAGGAAGAACTCTGAGATCAGCCAGTGGTGACTCAAAAGTAGTCAGCACTTATTACTGGATTCAGTGAGACAAATATCCAAAGCCACAAAGAAAATCATGTAAAAAAATGAAAGGAAAACAATTAAATAGTAGATAGAATAATGAGGAAGTTCTTTTCTTTTTATCTAAACCAGTGATGGTGGAACTTTTAGAGACCCAGTGCCCAAACTAATTGCCAAATCCAATTATTTATTGCAAAGTGTCAACACTGCAATTAAACCTCAATGCTGAGCTTTTAGCTTATACAAAAAACAACTATTCTACAATGCTTGGCTGCTGGGGTGACTTGGCTTTTGTGCCAAAAGAGAGGCGTCTGTGTGCCTGTCTCAGTTACTTTTTTCTTGTTGCTGGGACAAAATACCCAATGCCCAAAATGAAGGAAGGAAAGGTTTATTTAGTTTACAGTTTGTGGAGGTTTCAGTCCATACTTGGCTGGTTCAGAGGCAGAGTGGCACAAGACAGAGGCCAAACTTTCATGGCAGCAGAGCCCAGCAAAAACAACCCAGCTAAAGGAAGGAATGGCGGCAAGCAGCCTCTTTCCTTCCCTTACATTATAAACAGCCTACCCCCACCCAGGGGGCGGGTAGCACTCACATAATCTCCAAGCCCTCCTCTTCCACAGGCTCAGGATGTGTACAAAGTAAGCACCCTGGCTTCCTGCTCAGTCACTCAGCCAAACCTTTAGACTCCCCAAGTTGACACAATGTATCAACCATAACAGTGCCATAGGTTCACCACCACTAATCTAGACCCATGTACCCCACCATATGCTAAACTAAAATTAAAATAAATCAAAGATCTAAATCTTAAAACAGAAATAATCTGCTGGCAGACACAATAGGTAACTCTTGTAGACATTGGTATAGGAAAGGATCTTTTGAATTGAACACCAGTGGAACAAGAAATAATACCAAAAGTCAACAAAGGGATTATATCAAATTAAAACTTCTGCACAGCAAACAACCTATGGAATGGAAAAATTTTCCTGTTACTTGTTATGGTTTGAACAGGATGAATATATCCCCCTCAAGCCTCATGTGCTCAGAGGTGGGGCTTTTGGAGGTGGTGGACCATGGCAGTGCAAGACTCATCAGTATGCTGAACCATTCATTGATTCACAGCTGAAGGTGCTATTAGGAAGTGGGTCTCCTTACTGGAGAAAAGGCCTCACTGGAAGCATGAGCTGGCCATTCCCTTTCTTTCTCTCTGGCATTCTTCCTACTCCATTTCCTGGCTGCTGGGGATTGTGTACCTTTCCCACATCATGCCTCTCTCCCATGCCAACCAATTCTGGACTGAGAAACTGCAAACTGTGAGCCAAGAACAACTCTCATCCTCTAAGCTGCAGGAGTCTTATATTTTGTCCTAGCAACAGAAAGCTAATACATTCCACAAAATGATAAGTAGGTTCAATGCAACCTCTATCTAAATACCAATGGCATATTTCACAGAATAGAAAAGATTAGTATGAGGCCACTAAAGTATTTAAATAGCTAAAGCAATCTTGAGAAAGAAAAATTGGAAGCATATATTCCTTATTTCAAGTTGTATTGCAATACTATAATATTCAAAACAGTATGGTACTGCTAAAAAAACAGACACACAGACCAATGACTAGACTCTACGAGTAACCTCAAGATTATATGGTCTGCTCTCTTGCTCTTTCTTTTAACAGGCTGCCTGGGGTATCCAGACTAAGTTCACACTCAGGACTCTGCCTCCTCAGCACCTGGGGTAACTGGGATTACAGGTATGTGCCCGATCTGCTACTTCTTCATACAAGCACCAAGTAGACACCATGAGGAAAAGATAGTTTCTCCCATAAATAATATTGGGAAAACTGGACTCTACCTGTTAAAGAATAAAATTGGACCTGTACCTCAAACAATATATTTATCAGCTCAAAATTAATGGTAGACTTATACATATGGCTGAAATCATGAATCCCTAGAATAAAAAAAAGGGGAAAAGTTCCTTTAGATGTGCTTAGCAGCAAAGTCTGACCATTATACTAAAAGCTCAAACAATAAAAAGAAAAAAAATGAAAACGCATCAAACTAAAATGCTTTTGTACAGCAAAAGAACAATCAACAAAATGGAAAAGGAGCATAGGGATTAGGAGAAAATACCTGCAGATGATATTTCTAAAACCAGGTTAATGCCCTAAATATATAAGGAACTACACAGTTCAATAGTAAGCAAACAAATAACTCAATTTAAAACTGGGCAAAGGACCTAAATAGACATTAATCTAAAAGTCACACATATGGCCAGCAGGTACAGTTAGGGTGTTTCCTGTCAAGCATACCTGTCAGAGTAACTATTATGAAAAAGACAAGAGGTAGTAAAGTCTTGCTGAAGCAAAACTCAGACCCTCATCGCACAATGAACTTGCCAGGGACTTCCTCTGAGGCTTTTCAGCCTCCAGAACTTTGAGAAAGAAATTTATGCTCTTTATGAATTACCCAGTCTCAGGCATTGTCATAGCAGCACAAATATACAACAGCTGAGAATCAGCCAGCACGCTCACCCCATGTAATCATGTTAGTCCCCAGGCAGGAGAAACCGGCACCAGGCAGACCATGATACTACACAGAGAAACTGGGAGTTCTGAAACAGTGACGCCTCCTAAACGTGGAGCTTAGACAAGATTTCTGCTTATTTCAAGCTATTTAAATAACTATTAGAGACGCTGGTATCTCTGCACCACTGGGGCCTTCTCCTGTAGACATACAATAGAAACCCTCAAGGGACAGATGTCACCTCAGTGGGCGCTGGACAGAGTGGACTGGGCGTGCCATCATCCCTTCTGAAGAGTCTCTAGCTGATGGACTTGCCCTGTGAATGTTCGGGAAGACAAACTCAAAGAGAAGTAATGAATCTGCAGACAGAAGTGTGCTTTTTCAGACATCTAAATATGGCAGATTGGTATCACTCTGCATCTGCCAATGTGAAGACCATGACGGTAACTAGAGTCCATCAGCAAAAGGGGCAGAGTCTTCTCAATCTGGTGCAGAAAAATGTTAATGTCTTCTTGTTCATTACTCCTCAAATGGCCAAGTGCAATCCTGAATCCATCACCATCACCATCATCCCAACCCAGTGGCTACTCTTATATATGTTACCTGCAAACTAAGTGGACCGCCCAAGCACCATGGGACTGGAAGTGGGTCCCAGTGCATCCCGAATGCTTGCAGCTTAAGCAGCAGCATCACCCAGAAGCTGAAGGGTTAATAGGTTGCTCAACCCAGGCAAGTGTACACATCCTGTGGGCCATCTGGAAGGACCTGAAAGGCCTGTGACTGTTGTGTTCCAGGCTGTAGAAGTTTTATAATGGCCATGAGACTCATTCTGAGCTTTTAGTCTTCTCGTGTACATGGGTCACAGTTTGCTTCTTCCTTAGTAATTGATAGGAGTTCACCAAATCAAAGCCCAGGTTTGGATTAATGGCTCTAATATGAGCTCTTGAACAAAGACTGGGAAAAAAATAATTGACTATTTAAATGAAAAGGCCAGGATGGCAAATTGAATTATAATATTCAAGGTTCTAGTGTAATACATGGGTCACCTTTTTTTTTTTTTTTTTTTTTTGCGGTGCTGGGGATCGAACTCAGGACCCTGCGCTTGCTAGGCAAGCACTTATTCCACTGAGCTATATCCCCAGCCCTCTAGTGTAATACATGAAACAGCATTGTTTAAAGGTAGATTGAGATAGAATTGTGTATGTTAAATTCCAAAGGATTAAAAGCTAAACAAGTACAATAGCTAATAATCCCCAAAAGGAGACTAATAGAATTATAAAATATATTTAATTAAAATAAGGCAGAAAGCAATACATGGGACTCACATGGGGCAGGTAAAAAACAATACCAAAATGAGCGACTTAAACTTTAACATGTAAAAAAATCACAATAAGTGTAAATGATCTAAATGCCCCAAATTAAACTTAGAGATCATCATATTGAACAAAACAGTATGTCCATTACATGTTGCCTATGTGAAATGTATTTTATTATAAAGAAATAAATAAGTTAAAAGTAAAAGAATGGGAAAGTAGATATTGTATTACACTAGTGTAAAAAACTAGAGAGGCTATATTTATGTCAAAGTATATTTCAAAGTAAAGTAATATCAGAAATAATGATTGACATTTCCTAATGATACAAAGATAAACTCATCAAAAACTCTAAGTGTTTTATGTACCTAACTATGCATATATATAATTTACATATATAATTTCATTTTGATTACTACCTATTCAGGTCCTTTGCCAATATTTAAATTGCATTACTTGGTTTCTTACTATTATATATGAGAATGCAGAATTCACTTAACAATGATAATTTAGTGTTATCAGTCAATGTATTTCATCATTTTAATAAATTAGAAAAGAATATTAAAAGATCATCCTAATATGTGAAATATAAGCATTTGACAAAACTCAGCACTCACTTCTCCTAAAAACTCTGAACTAGGGCTGGGGATATAGCTCAGTGGAATAAGTGCCTGCCTGGCAAGCACGAGGTCCTGAGTTCGATCCCCAGTTCTGCAAAAAAAAAAAAAAACACTCTGAACCAGCTAGGAACAAAAGAGAACTGCTTTAACCTGATACAGGCAGTACATGAAGCAATCAGCTTACACCCGATGATATTCTCAGTGCTGAAAAACTACATGATTTCCATCCAAGGGCAGAAAAAAGGGAAAGATGGTTGTTCTTACCACTTTTATTCAACATTGTACTTCAGGTTTTGTCTAATGCAGCCAGACAAAAATAAATAAATTTAAAACCTATTCAACCTCATTGAAAAGAACATAAAACTCTCCTCAAACTGTCATTTATGCAGAAAGTCAGATGTAAACTACAAAAATTACTAGAACTAAACAAATGGGTTTAGCCATATACACGACCGATGCATGAAAATCAATTTTATTCTATATGTAAACAACAAAAAGCCAGAAATTTTTATTGTAATATAAAGTACAGCATAAGGAGAATATGAAATCTAAGCAATAATTCTAACAAGACATGTCAAAGGTGAAAGAAATTAAAGAACACCTAGATAGATTGTTTAAAAGGTCAAGAGTTAATATTGTTAAGATTTCAATTCTCTCCAAATTGAACTACAGATTCAACAAAATTTTAGGCAAAACAAACAGGCCATTTTCTCAAATTTGATAATATAGATTTAAAATTCTTAAGGGACTACAAAAGATATAGGATATACATGAGCAACTTTAAAAAAGAACAAAGGTAAAAGCCTGGGACCACCTGAGTTTAGTCCTCATAAAGCTAGAGTAATAAAAATATGATATACATGTAAAACTGAACAGTGAGAAAACAAAATAGTTCTCTATATTGTTCTTTTGCTTTTCACTTCAATATATGCCTTTATTCCTTCCACTATATTCCAATATATTCACAATATTCTAACATATTCACATTTATCCAAGTAATTGTTTTTTTTTTTTTTTTTTGAACAAAAGTGAAATGTTTCCAACTGTCAGTCTTCTCAATAACAGCTAGGGAGCTATTATACATTCACAGAAAGAAAGTGAGAAAGCAGGAAGGGAAGAAGGAACAGAAAGAAAGAAAGAGTAAAGAAAAGGGAAAATTAGCTATCCGTACTTTATACCATATATAACATTCAACTCACAATTAATCACAGAGCTATCTAAAAATCTAAAAGCTCTTATTTGACTCAGCTATTCCCTTTCTGGGTATCTTTCCAAAAGAGCTAGAGGCATCACATCTCAGGAACACATGTGTGCCTTTGTTTATAGCAGCTCAAATTATAATAACTAAGTCATGCAATGACCTTTATGCCCATCATAAACAGATGAAGAAATGCAGTATTTATAAACAATAGAGTACTACTGTGCCATAAAGAAGGGAAAACTTGAGGCATTTACAGGTAAGTGGATGCAACTCGAGAGCATAATATTTAGTGAAATAAGTCAAACACATAAGCTTAGATGTTGCATGGTTTCTCTTCCATAAGAAAATATATCCATATATATGAGAGAAGACAAAATAGAAGACAGATAAAGAGGGATTAAGGAGATCTTTTTCAAATGGCTGATGGAACAAGAGATGAGGAGGGGATGAAGGGGAGGAAAAGGGTATGGGAAGAAAACAATGAAAGGGATGAAAATAGTGAACTTTTGCAAAAGAGAAAGAGCTTAGGAATCGGAAGGAGTAGGAAGGAGGAGACGGTCACAGGATGGAAAACAACTGGAGGACGAGGCAGAAAAGAACTGAGCTGGTTATGTGCACGTACCCTGCCCGCGATAACCGTGATCACTACGCACTGCAGACATGCTCATGACAGGAAAGAGTAAAGGCATATATTGAGGGGAAAAGCAAAAGAACAAGAACAAAACATGATGAAACTGTACAAAAAGAAAGCGTCTTGGTCCTTGATGTAGGCAGCTATTTCTTAACATAACATCAGAAGCATAGCAATACCATCCATGAAGATGTATTGTTAGCCGTGCAGAGTGGCACATGCTTGTAACCCTAGATATTTCAAAACCTAAGGGAGGGGCTGGGGATATAGCTCAGTGGAATAAGTGCCTGCCTGGCAAGCACAAGGTCCTGAGTTCAATCCCCAGTACTGCAAAAAAAAAAAAACAAAAAAAAAACAAAAAAAAAAAACCTAAGGGGAGGAAGATCACCAGTCTGAGAGCAGCACTGGCAACTTAGGGACATCCTGTCTTGAGAAGAAGAAAACGAGTGTCAGCTCCATGGAAGATTGCCCATAGGTTGGATCACAGGAATCTCCAACAAGAACAACAGCAAGAACTACTGGCAAGTCAGCCTTCATCAAAATTTATTATGCCAGCCCTCAAAAGACTCTAGTAAGAGATTGCAAACATAATCTATAGGCTACAAGAAAATATTTGTAATTTGTGTATCTGACAAAGGATTTATCTCGACACCTTATAAGTAATTTCAAAACATAGTATTAGTAAGTATTCAAATGAAAATAAATATCTGAATGTATTATCAAAAAATGCAGAGACCCAGCACACAAAAATGCACTGCCTGTTCTTAGAAGCTCATACACAAATTAAAATTATAGTGAGAGGCTTCTGCACAAGGTTGTGTGCAAAATGCTGAAAAGTTAAGACCAGCTGTGACAGGCATGATGAGGATGTGAAGAGACTGAGCTCTTACACATTCCAGGAAAAATAGAAACAAGATTTAAAACAGCTCAGCAATTCTTTATCAGGTTAGGCACACATCTACATTGTAAACAGATCATTCCTCTCCCAGGTATTTATCTAGAAAGTACACAAAGAATATGGTCACACAAAATATTATACAATGAAGTTCTCTGCAGCTTTATTCCAAACTGCAAACAATCGAATGGATAGATGCATAAACAAGTGGTGGGATTAACTCATGCAACAGCGTGGATAAACCTCAGAATCATGCGAAAGGAAAGAAGCCCAATCTCCCCTCAAAAGCACAGTGCATACCCCGTGACTCCATTTATATTAACTCTGTAACGGAGAGAGGAGTTTAGCAAATTTGTTTTCTGTAAGGGTCCTTATAGTAAATATTTGGAGGCTGCTATGTTTCAGTTACAAGGATTCTGGCGCTATAGTAGAACAAATGAATGTGGCTGTGTTCCAATAAAACTTTATCCATAAAAACAGACTGTTGGCCCACAGGCTTTATAGTTTTCTAACTCTTGTTCTAGAAGATGCAAACTAACCCATAGTGAGAAAAAGCAGATCAGAGTTGGCCAAGGGAAGGGTGAGCGAGCATCAGGGGCAGGAGGGAAGGGGGATCCAGGGAGCAGGACCAAACATTTGAGAGTGATCCACATACTCGCTCCTTTCCTTGTGGTGCTGGTTTTGCAGTTATATTCATGTGTCAAACTCATCAAATTATATACTTTAAATTTGTTCAGTTTATTGTATGTCAATTACATTTCAATAAAGCTGTTAACAAAAAGTGAAACAAAAACCTTGGACTATTTTTCACATCCATTTGAACATTTATAATGTTGACATTTTTAGTTCAAGAAACTAACAGCTCTTGTTTTTCCTGCATTCTCCAGCGTAAGGCTGAAATGAATTTCAAATCCAATCACACTTTCTTGTACCAAGTTCTGTTTTGTGTTTTAAGTGACGCTCTCGTTTGCAGTCTGTTTGTCATGATGTTGTTACTTGGAAGGGTGTATTGGTCACAAACAGAACTATTTACTGTACAAGTAGAGAGATATTTAGATGTTCACCTCAGATACACTCTTTCCCTGCCCTCCCCATGACACTGGGCTGTATGTAAAAACACCAGAAGCTCCATGGTGCCCTTTATCCACAGGCAAACAAATGCTCCTCAGCCAGATGCCCAAGCAGATCACAAGATAGCAGCACCCCCCACTCCATCCATCTTCATGGAGTCTGGGAACAGCAACGGTAGCCAATGCTCTTGATTTCTGCCCGCTGTTTAGGTCACCATCCAATGAAAATGAGCCCTAATAACCAGCCTGGGGATGTGGCTACCTCGGCCGCCACCAGATGTCCAGCGGACTTAAGTAATCTTTACCCCAAGGCTGTCATCCATTTATAGTATGACAATGCCCAGCAAACCAAGAGAGTCTATTTTAAAGATTTGGCTTAGCAAGAATGTAGCACAAGAATTACATTTTGACTCTTGCTAGATTGGCACCACTAAGATTGCTATTGCATAACCGTCTGAAATGATTTCCTTGCACTTTCTTGAAGGCAGCAACATGAAAATGAAAAATCCCCTTCAGTTCACTCTAGTGTTTACTGTACAAAAACTTTCTAAAATCTATGTGATTCAGTGTAAGGACTCTGGCTTAGGGTGTAGATAGACGTAGCTTGGAGTCCTGGCTCTGCTACTTTTCAACGGTTCCACCACAAGCAGTTCATATAACCCATCTATGCTCTAATTTTCCCAACTGCAAAATTAATGACAGTAACTACTAGTTTTCTGTGAAGAATAAATGGGGCAATGAAAGCAAAATACTGAATTAAATGGGAGTGATTAGTGCAGTTATTATTTAAGGGGGACTCTCACATGAAATTTTCTCTGGACTTAGTATTAGTAGCAATAGATTTTTCCCAGAAGTTACTTTATGCTTTATTTTTGCAGTATGAACCTCATAGGTCTTGTAATTTACTGTATTTCCTCTTTTATGCTCATTGCTAATACAGCCCATTTTTGCAAAATGTGCTTATTTTATTGTTCATATTATGCACCTTCTTTTTCTATGGCTTTTCCTATTTTCCTAGTGTATGATCAATTTGCATCATTTTCTTTCTGTTACATTTATTTTATTTTGATAGACTTTGTCTATCTCTGGAAACTATCTTAAATTTTGCTGCTGTGATTGCTGTTTGTTATAGACTTGGTTTCTGTAAACAAGGTAAACGGAATGAAACAGTGGCTCACACAGTCAAATGTAAGAACATCTATTGAACCTTTCTGCATGTTTCCTATTTAAAGTTGGAAAAATGGTATTATCCACATCAGATGCAACTACAAGCGTTAAATAATGCACACAAAGCATTATGTCGCTCAACATAACTAATAACAACAGAATTAATTAATAAATGTCATCTATTATGATTCTGAAGTACATGCCACGGTTTTCTGATCCCACTGTTTGCTTTTGCGCTTTGGGCTGCCTGAGCCATGTTCCAGCGCCCAGGTTCTTCATTTGTGATACTCTTCCTCTTTTCCCTTTCTCCCTTCTACCAAAAAATTAGACTTTTCATGTAAAATAAATGACTCTACAGTCAGACTTATTGTGAGTATATATTCTTCAGGGTCAAATAAAAGCATAATTCATAATGTTTCAAAAATACATTCTGTCACACATCTCAGTGAAGCGTCACAGTCAAAATTTGGGAATAGAACATAGTACTGATGAGTACTATGATTAGGTTTTCCCCTGGCCAATATGGAAAGATAAGTTTAGATCCATTCTAGGGAAAATTTAGACATGATATGGCCAACTTTCCATTTCCATGATGAGACTGAAAATAGATAAGTAACAACCCCAAATTTCACAGTAGTTCCCCCTTCTCACCTGAAAGGAGTAGAGTCCAAGACCCCAGTGGATAACAGAAACTTCAGACGGTACACATACATGTCATGTTTTCCCTGTATGTACAAAACTATGAGAAAGTTTAATTTATAAATTAGGCAAAGAAAGAGATTAACAAAAACAAACAAGAGGATCGAACACATAATAATACATTGCAATACAATCACTAGTGTCCTCCATTTTTTAACATTGGGGCCACCACTAAGTAAAATAAAGGTTACTTGAATGGAAGCATTATAACACCACGAGAGTCGCTCGGAGCATGGAGATGCTGAATAACTAATGGGTGTGTGACGTGTACAGTGCAGATACACTGGGCAGAAATAATAATTCACACCTTGGAAAGATAGAGCAGAATGACCTGAGATTTCAGCCCTGCTTTTGGGAATGGTGTGCAGTTTAATACATATGGACTTTCGTTTCTAGACTTTTCCATTTCCTATCTCCCACAATTCCACTGTTATCGGGTAACTAAAACCACTGAAAACAAAACCCTGAGTAAGAGGATGCTACTATACTTCTCATCGCCCTTCAGTTAACGTTATAGATTTACCTGAGGTATTTAGTCCCTCTCAAACCTGGGCTTCTTTCCATGTGAAGAGGTTGGTCTACATTTTAATTTGGTCTTTTGCACATAAGGCTGCTCTGCCATTCCACATCATCAAAAATAATTCTCTCTTCTTAATTACGCCTTAAAATTCGTGCAATAGCACAAACCATGACAAGGAGACAAAACTCAGATTGCAAGCTTTTATATTACAACAAACAGGTATGTATTATTTTTCTTAATGTTTAGCAAGCCTATATGTAGGATGCATGATTCAGAAATGTGACTGTAATTCTCAGCTTGCTCAGACTCCTGCTTTATGCCTATGGTCCTAACATAATTATGAATAGGTTTTACCTTGATTCTCAAACTGTTCCTGGATTGAGTGACAAATTGCTCAATCATCTCTACCTAAAAAGCCTTTGGAAGTTATTTTGACAATAGCTACTAATCTCTTAGGCATTTAGACACTGAGGTAAAATCATTTCCACACATCATTTCTTAATTATTGCCAACCATAAAAGATAAGTATTGTTATGACTACTTTCAGATGAGGAAACATTTCCTAAGATGACAATACTTGTAAAGCTAGGTCGCTGTAAGTCCACTAATATATCATAATAATTAGAGTCAAAATATGACAAATGAACACTTCTATCAACTAACTTCCAGGTTTACCACTAACAGTAAAAAAGGAGATTTTGAAATAAGTTCAATTATAAAAACTGAAAATGAAAAACTATAACATTACATCTTACTATAGAGATCCAACTTTAAAATGATATACATTCTAGCATCTTCTATAATAAATTCAAAATACTTCAACAGATACTAGAAAATTTCCATAAATTTGCCATGTTGTCTGAGCACTAACTTCCCCAATACATTTTATTAGTTAAGAGGAAGAAAAGAATTAAAAACTCACACCTCTTGGTAAATGCACACAGAGCACCATTGGATAAAAATCCTATGTGCCTGCAGTAAAGAAGACATGGTGAAGTTTCTCCCTACCTTTTTCATTGGGGAATTCTTCCCTGTACTTTTACTTATTTCAAGGCCACTATTATGTGTCTATTATATGCCAGGTAGCTCTGTGGAGCACTTAACAGTGTGTAAAGTCTTTTCTTTAACATTGTCAGATTACTGAATTCTACCTTGTTGTAGAACAGAGAAATTTTTCTCCTTCAGTGGAGAATTTTCACATAAATTTGTACATGTTAAAGCCAGGTTCCGACTTTCTTTAGAAACACCAATATAATCTTTAATAAAACGCAGGCTAACATGATAGATCACCCTATATTACCAAGTTTTAAATTTTTCCTATCAGCAAAAGTATTCTGCAGAAGGTTCATATTCTTCAAGGAATAAAATGACATAAAATGAAACCGAAAGAGAAAATGACATCAGCTACCATGATTTTAGAATTTAGGCCAAAATAAAAGTGTATTTATGTAGGAATTCTTCTGCTAATTTTGATTCTCTTAAAAATCTAGCTATTTCTTTTTCATTGAAAGTTGTAACAGAAAATGATGCCTGATTTACATTTCAAATTTTCACATAACTGTAAACTTTTATAGAGGTGAACAGCTGTTGATGTGAATTTTACAACAGAAATACTTCCAAATTCATGGTGAAGGAATGTCAAATTGAAACCAGCAAAAGAAATACTAAAAGAGGAGCAAAGTTTTGATGTCTACTAGGATTTGCGAAGTATCATGATGTCTTTTCAGTTAAAACCCTAGTACTTCAATTCAACATTGTGAATCTAAGTTTACAAACACAGACTTGCAAAAGGGCTTATAACTATCGAATTAATGAATAGAAACTCAGAGACATCTACATATTCTCAGTATATTATGATTATAGGTCCTTACAGGTAATTTTGTTATTGGGCTTCAGAAGAATGTTTAAATGTTAAGTAAAAATTGTCAGACTGAACTTTAGTAAATATTGCCATCCATAATGATATGCAATTCCAAAAAAAATTAGCAGCAACTAGCTCATTCCAGAACAACCAGCACTAGACAGCCTGTGGTGAATTTGTTCAAATTAGTATATTAAAAAAAAATGATAGAATAAGTGTAGATCCAGCTTTGTCCCCTTAAACTAATTCCCAACCCTACTCCTGCATTCATTTGAATAAATCCAAAGCCATAAGGAAAAAGTCCCAGGACAATAGGAGCCAGGCAACAAGATAAATAATTTGAGTGGAACCCTTGAAATAGGAAAGTAACCTCTGCTAATCATTCAAAACATTTTAAATCATTTCCTAAACTCAAATTTAAAACATCAAAAGGAAGTTTAGGACAAAAGAAGCATCCAAATTCCTAGACTTCTCAGATTATGAATATGTTGACTCTTTGCATCATCAAAAAATGAAGACTTTTGTTTCAGTAAACAATCATATTCAGAACTTCCTTGCAACACTCAGATTTGTTTTGATATATTACAAAAGTATGCCACTGATATTTAAAGACACAGATAAGGGCACCGGATATTACATGTAGAGTATCTGTTAAGTCAATCAATAAAATCTGGTGAGAGACTGGGCTCTGATAATTATGTTTTTTCACTGCCTGGTAAGATAAGTTTTGAACCAAACTACCTTCTATTGCTGGACATGAATATTCCCAGGGGTTCTTGTTCAGGGTTTCAATTTCCACCTAAAATCTCCACATTAATTTCCTAACAAGCAAAATAATTAAATAAGTCTTGAAACATTTCACACTTTAATGCCATTTTATTGGTTGTTCTATTTAACCTCCACTTGTGATTTAATAATTTCCTGTTCTCTCTACTCTCGCCTGTAGAGTGATCTCATGGTATTTACCGGGCATTCTTTGGTCCTGAAGGGTTGCCATAGTCTTGACACACAAGTCATAAAGCATCTATGCAGAAGCAAATGGAACTACAACTGCTGCTATTTTGCATACAGCAAGAATCACCCAAGAGGCTTAGAACAAATATAGCATTGTACAAGGCAGGCAGCTGGTGGGGTAAATGTGGCCCCCCAGCTGTCAATGAGACAAGTGACGATAATTAATTACTAGAGATTCCGAGTGACTGCCTGTGTTGAAGTTCCTGATTATAGGACAGGCTCTCTAGGAAGGTTTGCTGTCATTTTTTTTCAGGCCACTAGGGAAAATTTTGGGCATGAAAGCAGAACAACAGATGTATCAGCAATGCAAATTTATATCAGATCTGCTGGTAAGTATGTGGTGTGTGAATTATAGATTTGTTCACATTCTGGACCAGTATTTTCAATGGAAAACCAAGAAAACTCATTTTTTGAAGTTGATGTTTATATTTATTTTACATGAATATACTTAATTTCTTTGTAAAAGTCTTTAAGTACATAAAAGCACTTGTAGAATACAGGGAAATCTTTTACTTGTTTAAAAAACAGTTGTGCAGCTTTGAATATTTCCTAAAACAAAATTTAGAAAGCCTCCAAAATAAGTTCATGCCACTCTCAACAGAAATCTTCAGTAGGGTGCTTCTTAAGAATTGCTAATCCAGATTGCTTCCGGGAAGATGGCGACCAGGTGAGCAGCAAGGAAGCGATCCTCCTCGATAAACACCACCAGCTAGAGACAGACTTGGCGAGCGTGAATGCCAGGACCTCGGCTGGGAAGATCAAACTGAACGGGTTTCTCTGAACTGCCGGGGGAGATGCGGTAGGGCGGCCCAAACTGCCGTGGCGAGACGCAGGAAAGCCCCAGACGCTGGGAGCCAGAGACACTCCGTGTGGGGAGGTGGCTTGGCTGGGTCCGAGCGCCCTGGGGGAACAGCCAGCTCGGTCCCTCCCGCCTCCCGAGCCAGCGCAGCTTTCCAGCGACTCCCGACAGAGATCGGCTTATTAGCAGCGGGAACACCCGGCAGTCCCACATTTCGTGCGCTTCGGGCAGGTAGCGCAGCCTAGACCCTCGGCAGCCGGCGGTCCGTGGCCAGGGTGGCGCGAGCAGCATAGGAGCGGAGCATCCCGCTCCCTCCCCCAGACCCGGAGAGCGCGAGGAAACAAGTGACTGCGAGCGGCGGATCCCGAGCATAGCACAGAAAACTGGCACCTTGGAAACTTCCTGCCTGCAGGGACTCCGAAAACTGGTGAGCTGTCTGCGCTCGCAACCAGATCACCGAGTGGGGGAGGAGATCCATTCCTATATCTGCAGGGAACCCTGGGAGGGCGGGGGAGCGGTCTTACACACCTCACCCAGGTCTCTAGCTAGGGAATAGCTAACCAACATCTGTACAGCCTTTTAAGCGGAACTCTCAGCAGAAAGCTTAAGGGACATTCCCCGAAAGAAAAGTCATTGGAGCAGCCTCTGCAGCAGACCTTTGCCTGCTGAACTGCCTGGGGAATCTACTGCTCAATATTTTGAATCTGATACCCAAAAAAGGGAAGACAGAAGAA